>JARFXV010000792.1:105000-227500 GCA_031761425.1 Cosmopolites sordidus | reverse complement strand
CATACATACAAGGAGTCAAGTCAACAGTACCATGGATCGCACAAGTCAGAGCTGATCTAAATGAAAACATTCACCGAAATGTCTCAATTAATGAAACAAGTGTATGGTGAGGATTGTTTATCCTGTGGCAGAGTCCACGAGCGCTTTAAACGTTTCAAAGAAGCTCGTGAGGATATCAAGAACGACGAATATCCTGGTCCAAAAAATTCCATGGTTACTCAAAGTAACATAACAAAATATTTATTGCGATACATGGAAAAGGAATTGAACATGTTCAAAGATTCAGTTCATCGTATTTTGAGCGATTATTTGGGACTTTAATCCCAAGGTTTGTGTACACTTTGTTCCAGACAAACTGACTGACGACGAAAAAATGCCCCTAATCCAACATTGAAAGACGAAAACTTCAAGTACAGCTTTGTTACTGGTGATGAAGCGTGATATTTTCAGTATGATCCAGAAACCAATCGTTAAAGTACCGGATGGAAGCACCCGAGCAAGACAAATCCGAAGAAAATCGGTTTTGAGAAGTCGAGAATCAAAACATTGTTGATTTGTTTCTACGATTCGGAGGGAAAATGTGCACAGGAGTTCATTCCACTTGGACAGACGAGTCCCCAGGGTGTGATTTGAATTGTTAAGACTCATTTTCAAAATTATATTTTTCCTAAAAATATCAAAATATTTTCAAAAACGTTTTTGTGCCTAGCTGTATGATGTCGAATACATTGATGGTTTGTTTAAAACTGCTTTTCTAAGTATGTATCAAATTAGATTAAATTTATAATCGGATCAGTAGGACGTCCCTAATTTAACCTTGCACGTGAATCTGAATCATTTTTCCCAAGTGTTCTGCTCACCAAATCACTTACAAATTGCTGCGTAAGTAAACAATATTTTCAATTAGTGGTATTAATATAAAAAAGTAGAGAGCTGATAGCAGAATTCAATTAAATATGGATCTCCTTGAACGACTTATGAGTTGTTAATCGATATTTTTAATTATTTAGCTGTTGGAGATGGATATGTTTTTGAGAAAAAATATTATTGAATAGTACACAGTAGGCGAACAAAATTAGTTTCCGTAATAATAATAAACAACACAAATATAACCTTGCTATTATGTAGTATTCAAATAAAACACGAAAAATATAATGAATATGTAAGTATGAAAAACGTTTATAGATATTTTATTTATAAAAGTTAGTTATTAAACAGTTTAAATATCAACATGTATTTTTCGTAGCAAGCTTTCAATAAAAATATAGTATTCTGCTTCAGTTATAATATTCCACATTTGCTATGAAGTGAAGTTAATATAAACTTTCACACTTCAAGAACATGCCACAAATGTTCTATTGGCGACAAATAGAGACTCTGTGGTTGACATTCCAATACTAAAATGCGATGTAACGGTCGCTGTTGACACGATCTTCACATAAATACAGCTCTCCCATACCTGATGCCGGTATACAATCCCCAGACCATGACACTACCACCAACATATTTTACTGTCGGTATAATATAGTTAGGATCTTACTCCTCCCTGATTTGATTGAATAAATTAATCGCCAGGCGATCCGGAAAGTTATAAGATAGAAATTATTCCATAATATGAATTACATTTTTTTTTGTTATAATGGGTAAATCTTCAAAAAATATCCAAGGCGCTTACAGAGAACGCGTTGCTCTTTGAGTAGTGCTGGATTTTTACTGACTAAAACCCCAACAAGTTCCTTCAAATCTAAACTGTTAATCCGGGAATATCTCCAATCGTCAATTGAATTTAGTTATGCAGACGTTTCGCCAAGGTCACATTTAGCATTTCCAACGTGCGCCAAAGAATAGACTAACAATAGAATATTCTTCCATCCGCGGAACACTGTGGTGTGTGTGTTTTGTTGAAACTTTTTCTGCTTTCATTTTTTAATTTTTTTAAAATTGGATATCCAAATTGTGAATTGCTTATGTTCATAACAATAACATACCTTATTTCCTATTCATCTCTATATTGGATTTATTTGTCCATATGATTTTTATTTAGACAACCACAAGTTCAAGTTTTATACTAAACCATAAAATGTTTTTATTTTGTGTTAACTGTTCTGCTAAGTGAGGCTAAAACGATTTATTAAATATTACACACCAAATCACTCTTAAATAAATTCACACAGACCCTTTCTCACTAATCGACTCAACATTAGGATTTATTATATGTTCATTTAAATACAGTGGGGGGTAAAAAGTATTTGGACAAACCGATTTTTGTCAATTTTCTTTATCTGCATTAAATTTTTTAACGATAGATGAACACAAACTACAAGTGATTTTCAACAAAATTTATACCATAATTAAAGGAGAATATAAAGTTTTTTAAAAAGTAGATAATGATATAAAGTATCGATTATTCATAGCGAAAGTATTTTTACAGTTTGGTTTTGTTAATTTAATCCACTTTAGAGAATATTAATAACGTAAGTACACAAAAATAAACAAATTTAATCCATCCAATCCAGTTATGAAGTGAGTGTTGAATGTTAATGTTCAAATAATAAGGACTAAAAAAAGTCAAGAGCTTCATTTGGCAAATTGCAAATAATTGCTTGATTTATCTAAAGTAAATTACATAGCTATAAAACATGAAAAAAACTGACCTCAAAGCAAAAGAGGAAAGGACGACTAAAAGCACAATCATCTATTTTAGAATTCAGAAAAATTAAATAAATTCTGTTAGGACAAACAGATTGATTTCAAATCAGTAAGTAAACAATAATGCTGCTTCTTGTTCTGGGGTAAAGCTCACATTTAGGACTGAAAAAATATGGTTACATAATTTCAGATATAACGAAGGAGTGCCCGGAAGAAACTATCAGTTAGAAAAACAGAGAATAAAGACTTTAATTCCAAAAATTTTTGAAACAATCATTTTTACTGACGAAAACAAATTTTGTTTATACGAATCTTCGAAATACCGTTACTATAGTATAATACGGTTTTGAAAATATGATCAGGGGGTATATGTCTTTGACTGATTTTAGAAATTTAATAATCTTTGACGGAATCCTAAATACTTGGAAACATGTCGACATATAGTTAGTTAGTATAGGCGAGTACATTTGTTCGAAAGCGTTTCAAAATAAGATATCAGTGATGATCAACAAAGATCAATTAGCAATATTAATCCTATAGAGAACTTATGGTATTTAGAGGACTAAAAGGTGCGAAAAATCAAGGGTACAAATATAATTCTTTAGAATGGACCAATATATCAAGTGATAAAATAAGAAAATTAGTAAACTCAATACCGAGATGGTTGCATTATGTCATAATAATATTTACACTACAAAATACTGAAATAAAAATGGTGGTTATTTTTAAAGACTATTTGGATATTTTGAGCTTTTATTTGGATATTTTGAACTTTATATTCTGTTCTAATTATGGTATAATTTTGTTGACAATGTAGTATGTTATACTGTAGTTTACAGGTATGTGCATATGTATTTAGGCACCCCCCAAATTTTAAGAAAAATAGTAACAAGCCTGAATTATAAATAATAACTTACTTAAGTATATTACTTAATATTATTATTGTTGATAAACATATATCAGTTATTGACAAAAAATTTAATATTGTATTGATCCACCATGTAATAACCGCTTCTAATCGTTTAGGCATCGTCGACACCAACTTGTGACATAAATCAGGAGAATAAATTGCCATTCCTCGAATATTTTTTGTTAAAGTTGGGTTTTTCCGTGGCAGTGATATTTAGCCACATTTCTCTTTAAAATGTACCAAAGATTTTCGATGGGCGATAGGTATGGTCCTTTATTATTACGGAACCAACGCATTATTGCTTAAGCCAGATGACAAGGCACGTTATCATGCCTGATAATAGCACTCCTCCAAGCTGTCACCGCAAAGTTGAAGAATGGACGGTCCCAAGACTTCTTCAAGAATTGCAACATAACGCCGGCTAATCATGCGCTCCTCACAAAAAATGTATCCCGTCCCTACTGCTGACATACACCCCCAAACCCTGATGCTTCTGCACCCATATTGTACGGTAGGCTTCAAGCACTTCGTGAGAAATGCTTCGCCGGATGTACTGAGCCCCAGAACACCCAAAAATCTACCAAAATGTAAAAAAATACAGATATTAGTTTTCACTTATCTACCCTACACAGAGTGATTTTTTTTTTTTATCTACAAAAAAGAAAAGAAAGTACCCGAGAAACGTACCTCTATATTTGACTCGACGGTAAACATTCCGTCAGATAAGACTTTCGTCTTTCTATTCTCCCATGTAAATCAGCTTCCTTGAGCCTTGTTACTGTACTAGCGAAAAGTGAAACTCCCTGTTGAGGAAATACAGCGCTACTTAAATCCCACAATGATTTGCGTCAATCTTGTAAAACCAGTCGCTCTAAATACCGATCGGTTCTTCTACTTGTGCGCCGTTTTCTTCCTGCTTTAGCTTTATTTTCATAGGACCTCGTCTTCTTATATCTTTTTAAGGTGGTGTGCACAGCACATCTCGAACATTTAAATGTTTTTCGCAATTACGGCTTACGAAAATCCATGTTGGCTTAACAACATTTGCTGGCTACATTCTGACACAGTCAATACACTTGTTTTAGGTATTCTTGCCTTATCATTAAGAACTTACTAATCAACAAAATAATATACCACCTGATATAAAACAACTGACGCAATTTTTTACTAAACGAAAAGGAAACGATTTAAGGTTAGAGGTGCATCAGCAACTAAGGCAATTTAGCGACTGGACTTACAGCTTAACGTGGGTTCCGAACTCCGTTTATCAGTCACCGACAACCCAGGCCAGCACCTCCCTCAGGCTATCAACCCTTGGTTTTGTGCTTACCCAAAAGTCTATCAAGAAGCCCCTACTGACTGCCGAGTAACCAACGTAGAACCCCTCTCAGAAGGCATCCGGCCTTACCCAGCCTTTAACTGGCGTAACTGAGGGGGAATTCGTTGCCGGATTTTACACTCTTGCCGAGAAACAATCACAAATATTTAAGTAAATACAGAAGTATAGACAGAAGAAATAAAGAAAAAGAACCATCCGAGCACTGGAATCGAACCAACTACCGCGCCAATGCGGTTTGGCACAGCAGCGGCGGGTCGCCGCTCTACCGTCCGCGCCAACACGACCGGCCTATTTTCTACTAAGTTTACTCTCGCAATGTCGCAAATGGCCGACAGGCAAAGAGGTAATAAAAATACCCGTTTAATAAGTCATAAAATCCTCATTTTAATCCGCTTTGTAACCGAAGAGGGTAAATATTTGCCAGGAATTTCGATCGTTTTTATAATGGCGGATTTTTCTACATAGCTGTATATTCTTATAACGTTAAAGAGTTTAAAGATGTTAAAATAAAGGAAATTCAGCAAAATCGATTTGTTCAAATACTTTTTCCCACTACACTATACGTTTTCGATAAAAATTCTTTCTAGTTAACCAAATCCTACTCGTGACATACATATAGAAAAATAGAATCAGTGCAATCCAGTATCGTAAATGGCCTAATGGCCTTAATTTTCTTCAGACGATATTTATTGGGAGTATAAAAACCGAATTATTTGTAAATATTGATTTATTTGCCCTTGAACCATTTAGGTAAATTATGAATATATGCTATCCGTTATGAATTGCTTTTTAATGAAAAAAAAAATGTTATTCATGAAGTTATTTAATTGGAACAAACACATAATCACAAATACTTCAAGAAATATACAATTATAGTGAACAACATGGAAATTTTACTTTTCGAAATAGAGTAAATAATAAATGATATCGATTAGTTGCAAAAATAAGAATATTAAAAAATGATATATGAACATCATATAGGCGAAACTAATTTAAAATATGTAATAATAATTCCATAAATACGGGGTCAGATCGAAAAGTAATATAAGAAGAAAATTATGATTTTTTTTAAGATTATTTACATCTCAGTTTATAAGATTATTTACATCTCAAAATAAATACACTTATAGTCCGGTTCAAGATATTTCTTTGCCTTTCTGCAAAATGTTAATTGCCCCAATAAATGTCAATAAAAATATTCCTATTTTCTTCAAAGGCGCCAGAGTCGGAGTGGTTTAACTTCTGGATAATTTTGGAAAAAATAAAATATTGTTAAATTATTATTCTGCTCATCCTTACTGTAGAATCTCAGCTCAGGCTGGCCGATATTCCAATGCCAAGATGAATAAGCAATTCAGCTCCTCTCACCCTAGCATAATAATTTACGAACAATGTGACATGTCTGCAAGAGCACGGCACGCTGTCCCACTATAGCAATCGATCTCGAGATACCGAGGCTCTCGAGGTTCTTTGAAAATCACTTACTTATCAGGCCTTCGGAGAATATAACGAAGGGCACTACATCTACCTTACTCAGTTTCCACTGGTTCTTCAAGTCGTATGCCAGATTTTCATACTTGTGGATTTTTCTATCTCAGTTTTTCTAATGTTGTGAGATAGTGGCACTGCGATGTCAATTATAAAAGCCCTCTTGTCCTTTTTGTTGATTAGAACAATATCCGACCTGTTATAATCAACCGTTCGATCAGTAGTGATTGGTCAGTCCCAGTAAAGAATGGTATCAGATGATTCAAGTACAGGAGAAGGCGAGTACTTATAATATGGAGGAGGTGCGCTTTCTAATAGCGAATATTTTTTTGCAATTTGTTGATGTATAATTTTTGCCAGCTGATTATGCTGTCCTAAATAAGCATTAGGAGCAAGGGCCGGGCAACCGCCAATAAGGTGCCCAATTGTTTCCCCCAAAGTACCGCATTTCCTGCACTTATCGACTACGTCCAAATGCAGTATGTGCTTTTCATAGTTTTTTGTTCTTGTTACCCTATCTTGAATAGATATCGCGAAACCTTCTGCTTCTGGGTACAAGAGTCCATCGGTCAGCCACTTCAGAGACAATTGTTCGTCAATGGTGTCATCTTCGAGTGACTTAGGAAACCTTCCGTGCAATGTTTGTCCTTTCCATTCACGAACGCAATCCGTAAGTGTTGTTCTACTATCAATACGATTTTGTTTATTTAGGTTCAGTGGGGTGAAACCCCGGTCCTCATTTGCAACCAATTTCATTAACGAAGTGAAGTGTTTTCTCATTCTATTTTCTTGATTGAGACAGAGATTCCAAACCGATCGCCAATATTCCGCAAAGGAAGACACATCCATATTCTTAAGTTCTGACATGCTGTTACCTTCTGCTTGAAGTTCTCTATAAAATTTCTTTTGGCTATTTCCAAATACTGAATTTTGATGTTTTCGCTTTTCTAGTTCATTATATCTTGTTAGCCTGGCTCCTTTCGATTTAGCTTTTTGCCTAAACCGATCTGTCAGGTTTGAATCATCGAAGTCAATACCAGATTTATTGGCAATTATTTTTGCTTTTCTCGCTACTTTATTTGACTGATTACCAGAAAGATACTCTGAGATGTCAACTTTCCTCCGGAACTCATTGATATTGTTTTCAAGGCACGTTTTCCAGACAAGTGTATTTTTCTGGATACTACGGCCAGCCGCATTATGGGTGTAAATCTTTTGACCTGAAATTTCAATGGCAGTCACTGCTGCACAATATAATGCAAGATGTGTATATCTTAGATTAGATGTGATTCCAAAACTCTATTAAGCTGCTTTAGAGTAATACGTAATTTTGCAATATTACGCAGTGCTGGAATTTTTGGTCTATTCAATGGGTTTGAGCCAGCAAAACTGGCCAAATTGCTGTAAAACCTCTCTCGTATTATTAGAAAAGTTAGAGAGATTGATTCTTCATTTTCAGACGATGAGACTTCTGGTGATACATTTCGAGTTTGTTCTACTTGTTGCTCCTCTGTATTCCAGTTAAGAACATCCATAGTATCTTCTTGATGTTGTTGATATGTAATGTTTTGATGTAGTTCATTACCGATTTTTCTCTTGATATTCATTAATTCCGATTCGGTTAGATAGTTTTTCCTTAGAATTACATTTTTACGGTCGGCTAAGTTTTGCTCCGGCAACTGAGTTTCAGGGAACCTCTTTTTATATTCTTGGTGGAGTCCATCTGATACGTGGAGTGCGTTCGGTCCTAGTGACAGCCCTCCTTATTAAGGGCGAGCCAACAAGTACCGGGGTATTTTGATCTTCTACTCCATTATTAATTTCCGCTCTCTGTTGATTTTGTAGTAAAATCTTTGGTGTTTCTAGACTTAGATGATCTAATTGTTGTTCGAGTGCCTCTTTCATTGCCATTCTTGTGGTGCCATAGAGTTGGGAACCGCCACTCGCTCCAGATTCACCAACCCCGGATAAATCCTCCCGACGGTTCCGAAGGGTTCTTGTCCGCAAAACCCTACCGCCTTGTATAATATTATGTATTTTATTCTCCATAAATATATTTGGGTTCAAGGGTAAAACGGTCACCCAAGGCAGAGCCCCGATTTACCATGGGAAAGCTATTTACTACCGGAGGGCTCTAGGTATCCGGAAACATCGTCAGAGACGCTTCGATCGATTTCCACCTTAAGCTTGGGGATTTTTCTTTTTCAGAGGTTTACTCCTCTCAGCTCGGGAAGCTGGTGGCGCATTGATTTGTGTATTTTGAATTTATTAGTGTAATAAAAATAAATAAATAAATAAATAAATGTATCTATTAGTACAATAAAAATTATAACTTAAATTTAATTATACATTTAATTCGGTTTCACTCTCACTGTCCCTTTAATCTACATTAATAATAAGTGGTTCTATATTATTAGTAAATGATACATAGGAATCTTCTATGTTAATGACATGGTTAATCAAATTTATCCAACTTTCTTTGGGAATACTATCTACAACCTTCCTAATTAATGTTGCAGCACTTGCACTTAGAGTCGGATAAATGTTTTCTGCTCTAACATTGGATCTTACCTGATGCCACATATGCTCAATTGGATTAAAAAAACAGTAATACGGGGGCAGGCGTAAAACCGTATGTCCTATTTCGACAGCAATGGTATCACATCCATATTCTTTTTTAATATTAAATGTCTTTAATATTTCTAGATCACATTTTTTAAATATATTTTCGAAGTGTATATCGTTTTTTAACATACAGTTCTGAATTTCCAATTTAGTGTTATTTGCATTAGGAACTTTATTTTTTAGGCGGTTATGATAACTAGCATTGTCCATTACAATTACGTTTTCCATAGGCACATTGGGCAAAAGGCTATTTATAAACCAATCTTTAAAAAGTTCTCCTATGGTGTCGTCATGGTAGTCCAAAGATGAATGCTTAATATTTTTGGAGTGCAACCGTAAACAATTGTAATTTGTAAATTTGAAAAAAATTGTAAATCTTTTTCCCTTGTTTGCTGGTGCTTTGATTTGGCATTTTCTTGATGTATCTACCCATCCTTTTGCTGGCGTTTCATGTGTATCGAACCATGTTTCATCAAGGTAGATAATGGGACGATTTTCTAATCTGTATTTTGCTAAAGAATTTAAGTAGTCAAACCGCCATCGTCACAATAGTTGATTCCATTAATATTTGTCTTTTGTTAATGGGCCGATATGCAAAACCCATTAGAGATAATATTCTCCGGAGGCTAGTTCTACTGCAAAGAATGTTCGTTTTATCTTTCCTTATCCGCTGTTGAAATGAATGCAATGTAGGCACAGTTTGCTCTTCATACATAGCATAAATTTTGCTTCGAATAAAGTCTTTGTAGCTTTCGTCAGAACATTTGCTTTTTCCAGAATCACTACGAACTTTTTTAGCTTTAATTGGCTTCGTCACAATGTCTTTAACTGTAGACAACGGCGTTTTTGTTAATGAAGACGTTCCTGCTGCAGCTGCATTTACATTAAGCTGCCTATTCAATAAAGAAACATCCACATTTTTAACAATTTGCTTAGCATCGGACGATAAATCTTTTCTTTGAAAATTAGCACTACCGGAGGCACAATGATCATTATCTTGCCAAGAATGCCACATTTTTAGCACATTTGGAATAATAAAAATACGGTCGAAATTATACAACTGCATTGTTTAGGAAAAGAATGCGAACTAAACTAAAATATTTCGAAACTACTAAACCAGATATAAAATTAATTTTATCGTTTTACTTGTTATTTCATTAGGTCCGGCCTTGTTTACGTTTTTTTTTTTTGCAACTATACTGGGGTTCGTTACGACAGGGGTTGTTAACAGTTTATTGTAGCCATTCGGTCAACGATATATCTTGAACCGCACTATACAGCCAAAAGTATTAGGCATTTGTTTTGATACTTATTCGACAAAAGTAATTCAGTCTAAGTTTGCAACACTGCATTCCCATATTTGCAACACTACAAATAATTGTATAAATATATTGGATAAAATTGATACCCATGAGGTGTACACAGATTATTTGCCTTCTTGCGTTTATTGTAGAACAATTTTAAGATACAATGAATTATCATCAAGAATGCTCAAAAGATGCTAGCTTAGTGTTCAGCCAAGTATAACAATTCAGATTTAAAAAGAACAAGGAAAACGAAGTGTTCACATCGATACAATATATCAAACGTTTTAAGGAATATCATCAAACAATAATAGAAAAAGACCAAGCAGAAACAGAATTACATCAGAACTTATGAATAGAAAATTAATGCAAAAATCAAAGCAGAATTGTATGTGAGCTCTGAAAGTTGTCATCAGATTTTAGCAACCAAATTTATGGGAGAATTGCAAAAAAAGGTTCAACAAATTATTATACACCAGCAAATTGCAATAAGTACTCACTATTAGATAGGGCACCTGTACCATATTATAATTATTCGCCTTCTGCCAGACTTAAATCATCTAATACAATTCTTTACTTCAAACAACAGAAAAACATAGAGCTTTTTTCATTGATATCACAGTACCGCACATCAGAAAAACCGAGATGGAAAAAGACACTAAGCATGTGTCTGTAACTGTCGTTATCTCCGCGAAAGACTTAATAAGCAAATCATTTTAACAGAACCTGGAAAACATTGATGTCTCGAAAACTATTGCCATAGCAGGACAACGTACAGTGCTTGTACCAACATGCCGCGTAATTAGTAAAGATCGCATCTTTATATTCGTCCTTCAAGCACTGACGTCGAGGAAATAATCCACGCGCCACGGTCCGTGAGTCCATAAGTTATATACTAAATATTGGCAAATCCATTTAACATCTGAAAGAAAAGGGTACGTCTGTACTGGACAGACGAACGGTGCTTCAAATATGCTGGACCGTATGATTTTTCGCTAAATAAAACTGCTGTCGAAAACTGAATTGTGTACAATAACGTGAAATGAAAAACATCATGGGGGCTGCCAGAGTCACTGATTTTAAGAACGCCGAAAAACAGCCTTCATCTGAAGAAAATTATGCATTGCATTTGGTGGGATTTGAAGGAAGCCATACACTTTTGCATCTTCCACGCAACCAAACCATCAACACCGACCTCTGCTGTTCACAATTAGATCGACTAAAGGCAGGAATTGAAGAAAAACGACCAAAATTAGCAAACGGGAAAAGACCTCTGTCAATGGACATCATGACAATAGACTACCACGCGTTTCAATCAAGACCTAGCAAAAATTGTTGAAGTTCAATTGGAATGTTTTGCCCCATTCACCTTACTCACTCGACATTGCAGCCTCGCACTACCATCTGTTCCGCTCCCTCCAAAATTGTTTTATATGAAAAACTTTTAAAACAAAACAAGTGGTGAAAAGCAACCTGTTGACATTTGTACTGTTTATGTTATATATGATAATATACTGGCTATAAAGTTGCTAATTTTTGGTAAAAAGGCATTATGGACCTACCACTTCGTTGGCAAAAAGTTGTAAATAATAATGGTAATTACATAATAGAATAAATATTTACATAATCTATTTGCGTTTCTCTTTCTCTAAAACCCTACAGTTTCCGGGCAACCCTATATACGATGATGAGATTTATTATTAATTTTTTATGTTTTATGTTTTAAACTTTATCGTGATTATGTATCTCCTAAATACCTTACTTAAAATGCCTTAAAATACAACTTGAAATTTTCTAGTAGGCAGTGAGCCCTTTTACTGAAATTTTATACCTTGAACTTTCTACCTCTTGATCAAAATGACATATCCAAGTGTTATATTGTTGTTTTGTCCACAATTTTTGTGTGCTAATAGTTGTTAAATTTTCTTCAATAATTATTTTCCTAGTACGACCATTAAAAGACCAGTTGTTAATTACTCAAAATCAATTAATATATAGGTCATATCATTATGAACTTCTTATGACGATAAACTCGTTGCAGACATAGAGAAGAGTAAATACATCACCATTACAGTTAAAAAGTAATAAGTCTTGAACGAAAAATCGACTTTTGTGTGCAGAAATAGCAACAAAGCCAGAATATAAAACATAACAAATTCTATGTTATAGATAATAGTTATGAACGTCCATCGCAAATTGAGGAGTTCGAAGCACTATAAATGTAGAAAAATGGAAGTGTAAAAAATATATGCTTAAATGTCTGCCTGTAACAACCAGCAAAATTAATAATACCTGATTTTTGATTCAGGTACAGAATCTTTCTAAAATGATTGGAAGGTTTCTAAAATTAGCATATTAAATACTTTACTTATAAACAATATAATCCTCGTCAATATTATTCTCAAAATCTAGTTGCTTGGCAAATTTTCCATAAGCCTGCTCTAATCTGTTTATATAAATATTTTAAGATGTAAAACTCAGCTGGGTACAAGCCTTGCTTATATCTATTAGATATCCATCATTTTTACTTGTTTAGCAGGTAAAATACAAGAAATAAATTAAATTTATATGAACAAAAAATTAAGGTATTTTAATTGCAAAATATTTATATTTCAACACGTATTCTTTATAGCAACAATATTATAGCATTCTTCTTCGATTATTGTATTTCACACTTAAAAAATGTTTTTTTAATATCCCGTTTGAACTGCATTTAAACATTGCTTTGTTTGATTCTATTTTCGATAGATTTTTATTAGTGATTAGCGACCAATCCGGCCTCACTGGAATAGCTTTATCAAATAATATTAAAATGGTAAATTAATAAACAATTCTTCTAACCTAGCAATAATGACACTCACAAGACGCCGTCTCACAATTTGTGTAGAAATAGAAATTCTTGTAAAAGCTCGTTAGTGAGTTCTTTTGAAGATTTTTCTCCTTTCGTGCTAAGAAATTTGCTATAAAAGCTTGTCTTCCACACAGGTTATAGTGTATTTCCGATTACTTTTTACCTATTAACGCTTTTAACACGGATGACGAGAACTGACGACGGTAATATCCGACATAGGGGATAAAGCGGCTGCTTCCTTATACTGGTGACGGATTTTCCCATCTTCTTCTATACTCCTTTTTAACTCTTAGATTATTATACGAGTAGAGCGGTACCTAGTCTCAGTTGTTGCAAGGAAAAACAATCAACGGCTAGTACTATACGAACTTATTGCAGTGTTTGAGTGATGAAATCAAGAAAAAACGGCTGCATTTGGTGAAAAAGAATGTTTTGTTTCATCAAGACAATGCACCAGTTCACACATTCGTTATCGCGATGGTCAAAATCAAGAGTTAAAGTTCGATTTGCTTCCTCACACACCCTATGCGCCAGATTTAGCCCCCTAGTATTATTTTCTGTGTTCATACTTGAAAAAATTGCTCGGTAGTAAAAAGTTTGCCAACAATGAAGAGGTGGAGTCTGCAGTTAATGGCTATATTGAGGAGCTTGATGATACCCACTATAAACAGGAAATCGAAGCTATTGAACATCGCTGGGAAAAGCGGATCGTACTACAAGGAGACTTTGTAGAGAAAGAAAGATATTTTTTCCCAAATTTATTGTTTTCTTTGTTAGATCGGGTACTTCTGGGACTACCTTCGTCTTTTTTTCTATATAACCTTGATGCATAGGTTCATTTTTATTAGTATAAACCGTGCTTTTCAATAAATATATAATTGTTGGCAATTTAATTTATATTATTCTCAAACTTCATCTTTACTTGCCAGAATTACTATTATTTTTTAAAAAAGTATTTATTATCTTTGAAAAAGGTGAATTTTAACAAGGAACGTTGTTTATTTAGAAAAAAAATCCGCTAGGTCGACAGCACTAGATCTTTCGTACCGACTGGAGATGGGTTTTCCCATCATCGTTTTTTTTCATGGATTAGTATTAAATATACATTTCATAATTATTTTATTAATTTATTATCACAGCATTAGAGCAAAAAACACGAAAAATAAAATACAGTTGTAGGAAAAGATTTTCAGAAAAACGGTCCGTCAGGATGAGGGGCAATATGGCCGCCGTGTTATACGTTATATATAAGAAACGATCCAGTTTCGTGATAACTTCTAATAGTAGTGTAAACTATATACCGCGAACACTTTATTTTTCTTCCTATTGCAGCCGGTGATTTATTTTCTGATTTTTGACCAGGGTCAGCTTGAGTTGTTTGCGTGTTTTAGGAATTGTGTTTTCACACTCATCTGTACTGTTCCAAAACAATTTAATAAATATTATATTATTTATTAAATTAAAACTCACTTAAATTGACAATGACACTTACTCACTGAAGGACTCCAATAAGATTAACATTATAGTTTCTAATCTGATTTTAACAATTTACACAATCATATATATATATATATATATATATATATATATATATATATATATATATATATATATATATATATATTTAATATTATAAATAATCGATAAATGTCACACCCACTTTCTTTGAAAATTCAACAGTAATGTAAATATTAGGAGCATCTAATACATATGAGCATGCCTATAGGCTCATATATTACGATGTTAAAATAGTTCTATTATTCCTAAATTGTTTGGTCGGTCTGGTGCCAAAATCCAGCATGTTAACTGCATTTTTAATGTGTTGATCAAAGAACATCAAAATGTATAGCTAGATTCCTAACCTCTCGCTCTCTCCTTAAGGTAATTTTGCCCACGTTACAGTCTCGTACTATTTTATTAATATTTGGAATGTTAATTTACATATTGAGTTAATGAATATATTGGTTCAATTTCTTGGAATATAATGAAATACTAGCATGTAACAAAAGTATTTACCTTTTTGAGATACTTAGTTATTCACTGTATAAATAAATTCTACCTAGAGGTTATTCTTCAAAATATAGGCCGTTATTTTCAACCATCTCAACCCATCTTTGAACCGGTAACTCTATTCGTCTTCAATATCACGATGAGTTTTTGGAGGGAAAAAACCTCTACATAGCCAGTTTTTGAGTTCTTGAGTCCTACATTTTTTTCCTCGCAAAAAGTGAGCCATGGACTGGAACAAGTAGTAATCTAACAGAGAGAGAGATGTGAAGTTTGTGGGTTGTCTTGTTGCAAGAGGACTTTTTTTACGGTTAACCAAAACTGAATATTTTTGGCCATAACAACATGTAGTCTGTCAAATTCAAGAACTGTGTTTACTATCAGCAACCAACTCAAAGATTATTATTAAGACCTGATCACCCATATCTTCAAGACCCATGTCTTTCTACTGGAACTTTTTAAACCGGAACTGAGCGGTGCGAATTATACAGCTCTACTTCACAAATATCTCGTCGGTCGCTTTGAAACCTTTCGCAGTAAAGTCACTTTAATACTGAAGCGGGAATACTTATTTTTCAAAGCAAAAAGTTGAAATCGGAGTAAACCTATTTATAAATAATGGAAAAGAGGCTAATACTTTTGTTACATCCTAGTAAAATTTATTTAGCTTATCGATTAAATTATAATCATTTATATATTGAGAATTAACGACCTCTAACCACCATCATTTTAACAAGTTCATTATGTCACATTCGTAAAACATTTGACTCTCATTAACATAAAAAAAACTTATTAATATTTTATAAAAAAAATCCTTTATAAAAAAAAATCCAGATATCTTTCTTCATCCCTCTTTCTTTATAAATGAAGGTTCTTCAATTCAGAATTCTGCAACACTGTTGTGACGGTCATGACAGAAAGCATAATTTTTCGATTCTACGACAACTTCGACGATAATCATGCGCTTTTAAAGACGGACAGTCGTCAAACATGCCGAGAATTGGCTGGGAAGGTGGTCTGCGGCGTTGCGACAATCTCCCGATATCTTCAATCTATAGCATTTAGTAAAAAACTCACAACTTGAGTGCCACACAAACTAACCGAACCAAACTAACAGCAAGAAAAATCGCTGCAAGAAAGCTGCTCAAAATATCACCCGACACCGATCAATCGCTCGACTCAAGCAACGATTTTTATACAGAATCGTTAGGAGAGATGAGAAATAGTGTCTCTACGTCAATATGAAGCAAAGGAAGAAGTGGGTTACAGTGGGTTACGTGATTAAGTGGGTTACGAGATACACCCCAAAGCCGAAAGTCAGGCAAGATATCCATCCGAATAAGACCATGATCTGCATTTGGTGGAACTGGAAGGGTCCCGTCTTCTCTTGTTCTACGACAATACACGACCTCAATCAGCAAACATCGTCAAGGACGCCCTAAATAATCTCGAATAGGAGGTTTTTCGCATCTGCCATACTCCGCACTAACCGATTATCGCCTCTTCCGCTCCCTGTTCAATCAAAGGAGGGGCGTAACCTTCGGTATCAATGAGGACCTCAAAAATTGGCTTAATAACTTCTTCGAGGTTAGTCCCGGCGATTTCTAGCCAATCGGCATCAATAAATTGGTCGAGAGGTAGGACCACGTCTTGAACAATGATGGAGAATACATCATTAATTAATTTGTTGTTATATACGTTGCTTTTTTCAATAAAACTCTTTAATCAAAAAAGGGCGGGAACTTATAGAACATTCATCATATGTGGTATGGCAGAACAAGTAAAATCAGTTCATCAGTTACGTTTCAGTATTGTTAATTTATTAATTCTCAGTTTGTCGAGCTATTTTTCGAAGTGCTCCACAAACCTCTTCAAAGCTTCACTATATAATTTCACAAATTCGCGAATTGTAATAGCGTAGATTCAAGTAGAATATACAAAATTGAAAAATTTATTGTTTTGTATGTTTTCTGATACATTATAAATGTTAAAAATAAAATAGTATCGTTTAAAATTGCCCTTATTGTTTCAGGTATAAACCACGATCCGGAATATACCAACGGGAACGCCATCGCCAGCGACATGGATGTCGACCTGGAGCAGGACGAGGAACCGATCCTGCAGCTAGAGTTCGTCGATGACGTCCACCACTCATGCATGCTCAAGTCACTGAACATGATGCGTAAAAATCGTCACTTCTGTGACGTCATCCTTCACGTATGTGCCTGACTGTACAATGCAACAAGTTTTGTCTGGTATTGTAGCACGGTCGCAAGCTCTTTCAATTATGTAAAAAACTGAAATAAAACAACTTAATTAGATAATAATGAGAATGCTTGTTGTGACTGCGCTGAATGCTTGGCAAAATTGTTATTGTATATAGTCAGTTACACTACTGGGCCGCTCAAATTCGACTATATTGAAATTAATTCTAACCAGTAGTGAGTAGTTTTTAAGTAATTTTTTAACGTAGATAGACGTAGCTGTACGAGACGAAATCGTTATATTGGATGCATTGTGTCTGGCCTTTAAATTAAAGCACTTTAACAAGTGCTTTTGTGTGAATTAAACATTAACGAAGAAAAAACAATGAACGGTGATGGGCATAGGTATTATAAGCGTATGTAATAATATGAAAATTCATCAAAACACCACGTGGTTATTCATGAAATGTTGAATATATATATATATATATATATATATATATATATATATATATATATATATATATATATATATATATATATATATATATTGCTAATTTGAATTTGTTTTTAAATTTGAATTTGAATTTGTTGGAAGGTCATATCCGGTTGAAATGAACGTATGAAAACAAAGTTTTACGAAATAATATTTACTATTCACGGATATTGGCCAATTTATAAAAAAAAAGAAAATATATTTAAAACAATTGCAAATAAAGCAACATATGTTTGTTTAAAATCTTGAGCAGGAAACAGCTGTTAAAATTATAATTATATTTTATGTCAAAAATAGGCTAAATTAGGAAAAAAAAAATAAGTGCATGAAACACTCCACAAATACGGCTGCGGACATGAGTTAGCGATTCATTAATGCATCATTCATAAGTACTAGTCAAATAATCCAACCAACAACTATAATATCCAACCAACCAACAACTATAATAAACTAATCGACAGTTGGCGCAAAAACTCTACATGACATTTAGATGCAAACATTGTTCAAATAAATAGTTTTCCAGTAAGAGTGTCGGAACTTTGAAACGTACTAGCAACAACACTGTTTAAAATGTAAATGTCTCTCATAGACTGTTGTGTTCAATACATTGTGTCACTTTATCATGGAAAGGTTCAATAGCGCGTTGAAGTTCATGGGTTTGTGAACAAATATAATTGCAGTATTTGGGTCGGTGAAAATCCTCAAGTGATTCAGGAGTTATCTCTGTATAAACGAATAATCGAAAATTGGGTGTCCCTAATGCATTCCACCAGTCGAAGCTAATGGGGACATTTGAATGACATTTTTAAAACAATGTCATTATTTGTTCTTCAAGATAAAATCAAAATTGCCGGATTATCACTTGCAGCTGGTTATGATTGTGGCTCATTTTAAAATTCTGGACAACCCTTTATAACCCGTTATAATAGAGTCTGGTGTATTAAAATCCAAATTATCTATCTTCTTCAAAACATTCCTCGTCTATTTTTAACCTAATCACTGTCAAATTCTGATAAGAGTACTAAATTAAGACAATTTAAGTCAGCATCTAAATTTATTGCTCTACATCAAGTCACCACAACGATTTAATCCAAATGAATGCAATGATATTTGCATTAATTTGGATTAAATCCCATTTAACTGATAAAGATTTCAGGATTCTTAGTTCGGTTAATCTATTATCTCTGTGTGTCCAGGGCAAAGTGTGTTAAGTCCATAATTTTTAATTGTGGGAAATAGCATTGAATTCTACAAAATCGTATTATTAATAAAATTACTATTTTATGTATTTATTTATGCACTTCTGCAAAGTTCTTGGATTCTTGGATTTAGCCCACTATACACAACAAAAAAGAAAAAAACCTTCTGGTAGTGTATATAACTTATTTTTCACAAAAATGGACTTAACACACTTTACTCTGGGAACGCAGATATTTGTCCCTGTGTTTTTTCATCTGGACATTTGAAAAATTGGATAGTTACCATACACAGTAAAAAAAATTGGGTCAATTTTAAATACAAATTGCATGTAAAAAGCGATTAACACAAATTTTTGTGTCATTTTATCATAAACGCTTTTTGTGTCAACCAAGTAACACAAATTAATGGTAAAAGTAACACAAATATGTGTTAAAATACTCTACGATCAAGCAAAAAATGTTGACACATTTAAATGTTTAAAAAAATCTCACCTTTGGAATAAAACTTTATTGCTATATGTTTAAATATAATTTAAATACTTGTTACGTTTCGATTGTTACTGATAGTTTAATAAACACATATATGGTATCCAGTGCAGATAGCGTCGTGTTTCTCGCATAAAAGCACCAGGTGGGAGGGAGTCTTCAAGAGATGACTAGTGTAAAATCAACACAATTTCGTGTTAATTTATAGTGACACATTTAAAGTGTTACTATTGAACGAAATATCACTTTTTTAAGTTAAAAAATAAAGCGAACGAACAACACAATCGTTTTGTGTCAAATCAACACACAAAAGTGCTAAATATTTAACACAAAAATTTTAACACCGACATTTTTTTGACACGACGGATTTTTTTTACTGTGTATGTAAAAATACCGTCGTACAGTACAGAACAGCGCGTACATTTTTTTAAATAGTTTAAAGAAAAATTATTTGACCCATTTTCATTTAGAGGGATACATAAACAAGGAAAATTGTATAAATAAAATCTAAGACAGATTCATGAACTAACATTACATCCTCAAAAAATTGCAATTTAGAATGATTATAGTCGGGAGATGTGATTAATAGTCCATTTTTTTGAACCATAAATTAAGACTGGTAACACGGCTACCGCCCAAAATTTACTATATCACGAACTGATAACCAACTTTTTGTTGTCATGGTCCATATGTACCTAGACAGTATGTTGTTTCACAGTGCCACAATGTAGACACCAAACTTCCTGAAACTATTATGTACTATGCATTTCTGGCTATATTAAAGGAGAGATTCTAAGAACTTTCCTCAATGGATCCATAACAAGTGGTAGGCAATTAATTCTGATAATCCAAATTGCAACTACTCAACTTTCGAATTAAATAAAATAAAACCACATTGTATGAATTCGACTTCTTCCTACTACAATATTTAAAACAGAAATGAAAATGAACTCTTAACCTAAATTTACTCTCATAAAACAAATCAAATTAGTCAGAATATACTTCACGTGTTTATCTGTTCAACTTGATAGCAATAGTTTCATGAATATGATTCAACAATCACATTTTCTATCACTAAATAAATACTTTTATGGTTTCCATTAATTTATTTTTTTACACAGCCCAACGCCCAGCATATTTGTAGTCATAAATACTGAAAGTAAGTTTTCAATTTCGCACAATGCAACCCAGTATACATTTCATTAAATATTATTTTAATTTTATCTGTTTGCAGAAGCATAGCGCCAATTTAGATGAGGGTAACTTTTTTCTTTTATTTTTGAATATTTTTGATATCATCGCATTTTTAAAGACACTTTCATCTGATTGAATTTTTGTAATTTGCTTCAGTACTTGATAAAAAGAAACTCACTATAATTGAAAAGTTGATTAAACATATTTACTAGAAATGGAACTGTTGTTTCATATAATGTTTTGTTTCTGAATAGGTTGGCAATAAGGAAATACATGCTCATAGAGCGGTATTGGCTAGTGCATCTCCGTACCTGTTTGAATTATTCACAGCTGATCAAGACCAGAATCAGCAAAGACTCGAAAACATCATAACATACAAATTAAATGGTGGATTTGATCAAAGCGCTTTACAGATTCTAATAGATTATGCTTATACAGCTAAACTCATTGTGAAATATACTCAGGTAACTTAAAAGAAATATATTCTCGGTTCTAGTAAAATATAATGCCTTTATCTTACACAATTTTGTTATTATTGAAGATGCATCAGCATCTTAGGTTACACATATTTAATGTCAAAACGTTCTTCGTGATTCTTGGCCTATTTTAAAAATCGATCCCATTTCGCGCCTCAGCTTCATCATTTAGCACATGTAATTTCCTTAACTCGTCTACTTCGATGCCTCTTAATTTTTTTCCTACTAGTGTTTCATAAATAATCTATTTGATTAAATACATATACAGGGTATCCCGAAACTCAATGTCAAGCGGGTGCAGGGCGAAAGGTCAAGTTATACCAATCCTGGCAAAAATAAGAAAAAAACATCCGTCACCGTGTTAAGTGATAATAGGCATATTTTTAAAAATGTTGAAATTCGACACTCTAGGCTATATCTTTAGGTACTGTGACCACAAATTTCCCAATTTTTTAGTGTTATTTTTTATAACGTGGTCCTAAATAACAATGCTATTAATCGCAGTCACAAATCAAACAATGAACGTTGTTAATTTACTAAAAAAAAAAGTTTCATTGCGTCGTGGTTTCAAAAATTGTCAGCTAACTTTGACACTTCATCTTAAAAAAGAATATATTACACTACTCTGGGAAAGTTATTTCAAAAGATGGCCCATTTAGTCAAGATTTCAAAATGGTACAATTGGCACTTTTGTTTCCACAAAAAATATAATTACTTATTTTTTTTTGCAAAAGGACCACATTTCAAAAAATAATACTATGATAAAATATACTTTTCTGTGCTCAAAAATGGACTTCACCAGCGTAAGTGAGATGGAAAGATGTGATGAACAGATTGACATTCAACTTTAAGATGGCTCATTTAGTGAAGATTTCAAAATGATACAACAATTGCTATTTTTCTTTCCACAAAAAATATTATTGCCTTTTTTGCAAAAGAACCTTATGTCAAAAAACTCAACCCAAAGGCAATGTGTGTGAATCAAATTAATAATTGGTCTATTATTTTATTAAGATAAAACTTAATCTAAATGAAATGAAAGGAATTATTGTAAATATTTTTTCTCTAAAATCAGCATATAAATAATTTGGTGTTTTATGAAAAAGTTTACCCAATAAAGGTTCGAACCAAAAAGTTATCTTAAAATGACTTTGATTTTTAAGAGTTTGTTTTAATAGACAGATAAGATTGGGACCCTGAAATTAATACACAACAAAACACAAATACCAATTTGGACACACACAAATACCTTGGAAACAAATACCAATTTGTATCCAGGGAGGGAAATGTAATCTAATATAGCTAACATGGTTAGCAAAACATTGACTAACGCTTACAATAACTATATAAAGATATTTAAAATAATGTATTTCTTAGACAGCTTAGCAGTTGTCTACGGAATTATTTGCTGATAAGAAATATCCGTAAAAATTAAAAAAAAAATGCAAAAAACATGTATTTTTTAATAGAAGTCTGAGAATGATACTGATGCTTTTTTGTTTATTTTGGGCTAGTACATACATTTTTGTTTAATCTAGCATTTTTTAGTAATGGAGTATCATCATTTAGATCATAATACTCAATAATATGCAAAAGGAATAATTCAAAGGGGCAAGAGCCAAAATCCAGTTGCTGAAGCGCTTGAGGTCCATAAAAGTGAAATTAATCGTTTCTGGCTCGAGTTTCAAGAAACCGATGACGAAGGCAACCGCATACAGGCTGTAGAAGAAGGACTAATTAGTTCCAACACCGTTTCCTTCGTCTAGAGGCTTTACAGGACCGCAATACCACAGAATCGCAAGTAGCAAATCGGCTGAGTACCTATCGACTGCGTACATCAAGTGGTAGTTCGAAAAAGCAAACCAAACCATCAGGAATAGACTCCACGAGGCCAGACTTCATGCTCGAAGACGTGTGAGAGTGCCTGCGTTATCCAGAGGCAATCGCTCAATAGACATCCGTGGGCTAAAGAGCACAAACTGACTGTAGACATTAATAATTTAATATTGAGTGTGCCCCGAATGTGCGAGTAGTTATAAATAAACGAGATCATACAATATTCCAGAAAACACCAATTATTGATCTGATACCGAAAATATACAAAAAAAACATTTTTATCATTTTCAGGCTTGTTTTTACATGTTTTTTGCATTTCATTATTTTTACGGCTATTTTTTATCAGGAAATGGTTCCATAAACAACTGTGAAGCTGCCAAAGAAAATACACAGTCTATTTACTCTAGAATATTTTGCTAACATTGATTTAAAGATATTGATATAGTCGCTTCTTTGATTGTTTGGATGTGTGTATTATAATTCATTTAATAAAAAGGCAGATACTGGAACGTTGACTTTTCACTGATATGCTGATTTCCTAAATTATCTTAATACAAAAACAGTCGTAATATTTGTAATATAGAAAGTGGCATTAATTGTTACTAGACTGGGTATATTTTTACTGAACATATTTATAACATTTGTTTATACTGAATATTTTCAGGTCAAAGCAGTATTTTTAACGGCCAATCACCTTAAAATGGACAGAGTTGTAAAAACTTGCGGAAAACACTTGATAAAACATCTTTCAGTAGATAATTGTGTAGATATACGCTCGCTACCAGGAATCGCAAAGAACAAGGATTTCATCCAACAAATTGACATATTTATATCTAAAAACGTAAGTAAATTAATTTAGATTCAATCGACATATTTTTAATTGTTTCTACAGTTTTCGGAAATTTCGAAGAGCAATCACGTATTGAATTTGTACTGTGCTAAGATCGAAGTACTGAATCAATCTAAAGAAGAAATGTCATTCGTCAATCAAAGCTCTCTATGTCGTTTAGTGCTGGAATGGATCAAACGACAGATCACCGACGATTTTTTGGACAAAAACGCATTACAAGAAAAAACATTCATGCTCTATCTTGCCATTGACAATTCCCTTCAGGATTGTTCAAGTTTACCATCAGGTAAAACCAAAATAGCAGCTGTATGTAAAGTGTAAAGCTTTTTTTCTAAATGAACACTTGACCGTGATTAAATAACTTCAATGTATTCATCGCATTAATAAATATCGTTAAATCAACATCAAGTAAAATACAATGTAATAAATCCGACGATTTTTGTTCCTTAAATATTATTAACATGTACTTTTAAATCAATTTCTCATCTTGCTCTACACAGGGTTTTCAAAAGGATTTATTACGTCCTCAACTTAATTTTCGCCCTTTTTTGACTACCTTTGACACTTTTTTTTGAATCGGATATCCCTGAAGTGTCGGGAGGTTTCTTCGGTTGCCTATATTAGGGCCCATCGAAAATCTCGACCATGGTCGACTTCGCTTAACGTCAGTTATTGAGAACTGATTGTCGGTCCGATGCTGCCCGCTCTTAGGGCTAAAAATTAATACAAACTTAATCTTCGAAGTAATCTCCATAGCTTTTTGCCTGAAAGATGATGAAAGTGTATTTCGCCATCTTTCAGGCAACTGTCAAATTCGAGATCGAAAAACGCTTGGCGGTTTTGATGTGTTGAGGTTTTTTTCTTCTACCACAAGACATGTAGTACGGCTATCATCCTGGTGATGTTAAAGGAATCAGATGAGATGAGAATCCAAAGGGACCAAGTCTGCCCACCAAATCTCCCGGCGAATTCGGTGGTCATTTCCTGAATCCTTTTTGATGTATGTGTCGATGCGTTGTTCTTAAGTAAAATGACTTTCCTTCTTCCTTTGCAGTATAAGGCCTTTGTTACTTCAGAGTGTTGCTAACACGAATCAATTACTGCTGACCTTTTGTCCAGATTAGCAACACTTTTTTGACTTTGCGTTTTTATAATTTGGTTTTAACTTTCTCTCTAGCTTGTATAAACGTGCAGCAATGTGTGACGGGATTGCAAGGATACTTGAATTTACAATTGCAGAGATTTTTTATGACAATGATTTCTTCCAGCAGATATTCCAATTCTTCATCCTCTACTTTTTTGGGCTATCCCGCACGTTCTATATCATTTAAGTCAAAATTTCCACTTCTTACAAATGCTGTACGAAACAACATTATCGCCCAAAGCCACGCAGATCATGTCCTGAGCTCCGCCGCATTGTTCTTCAGTCGAAAAGCGAAAAGAAGGCAGTGCCTCAAATGTTGCTATTGGAACGACAACGCGTCCACGACAGATTTTTCAGATTATATTCACTGTGGGCGAATTAAGTTGAAGATCTAATAACTCTAGAGAAGCAGGCGGTCATAATTTGCTATTATTATACTGTGCAACCTGACTGTCTAAACTGATCACAGTAATATATTTCTCTTGTAAAATTTTCCTCTATATAATATTTCACTATAATGTTTACACCTTTCTCTATGAAAATAACTGACAAAGCACCATTGAAATGTTCTGCTCCGCCATTACTGTTTTCTTTTAACTGTTTTTTTTTTATTCCATGACCTGAAAATTGTCTTTTATTTGTCTTTAATTTAAATTAATTGGATTTTATTATTTTTTATTGTCTCTTTAATTCTACTAATTAAATTACATAAATTAATCATTTTAAACTGAATTAGCCCTCTCTTCTTATGTGTATGGTATATACAATAGTGGCCAATAAAATAAGAGTGGCGGAGTCTTATTAATATATTTTATTTAAACTAATTTTTACGTTGTTTCTAAGACAATATTAATTTTCCAGAATGAATTTATTGATCATTTAAAAGGCAATGGTATTAGTCTGAATATAAAAAGCTACTTTATTCATAATTATACGCTGATGAGATATTTTAGAAAAAATATATGGTAAAAAAATAAGAATAATTTTTTATTACCAATCACAAAAAAATTAAAAGGTGTAATTCTCTAAAATTGTTTGGTCTATATAATTACCGACGCTTAGTGCTTTCTAACATGGCCCTTATTCTAATTAGTTATTGACAACTTCTTGGCATGGAGTCAATTAGATGTCGGCATGCTTCTACACAGATATTCAAAACCAAGCTGTCTGAATTTCTTGTCACAATGTCTTCTTGTTTGCTATTTTTTACAAGCAAGACTTCATTTTAACTCTTTGCACAGGTTCTTGATCAGATTTAAATCCGGGGACTGTGAATGCCACTTTAACACTTTGATATGTTTTCTGTCGAACCAGTGCTTTACCACATGAGCCCTATGTTTGGGATAATTGTCTTCTTGATAGACCCACTGTAAAGGCGTCATGTATGCCTTTTAAATGCTTGATAAATTAATTCTGGAAAATTAATATTGCCTTACGAATAACGTAAAAATGAGTTTTAAATAAAATATATTAATAAGGCTCCGCCACTCTTATTTTATTGGTCACCACTGTAAGCGATCCTTATTTCCCTGATTTAATTCGTTTTACTTCTCATTGAATCTTTATGTCTATAAAGAAAGTTAAACATTTATCAGGCACATTTGAAACAGTTCTTTATCGACTAGCATAACAGTGAATCATTTTTACTGAGATATACATTGAATTACGAAAACTTGATACACAACTTGCCAGTAACAAAGTGTATGTTGTATTATTTTGTATATTTGTAAAACATTTGTAATGAAAACAAAAAAACATAGAGTTACGATACATTATCGAAATAAATGAATATATCAAGAAATGTTTTAATATATTATATATACTTTATTATAACAGGATTACTAAAATGTGTTTTATACATATTGTAGGAGATATAAGTGACACAGAAATTGTTCAAGATTACAAAAAATTATCTTTGAAAAATACATCAGTTTCAAATAAAATCAAGAAGAAAACACTGGGTCAACCTTCTAAACCAAGGGTGTTAATTTATAATCGAGAAATAGGTGAGGAATTAGAGAGTGAAGTTGAACCGGATTGGAATTTGATCGCTACAGAAAGTGTTGGAGATCACAGCTTCCTAGCCCTGGTTACATTGGGTGGCAAGCTTGCCACTTTGTCCATTCAATTAAGGTATGTATGTTACATACAGATTGTCTAAAAAGAAACTGAATCATTTGGAACTTTAAGGAGAAAACAAATAAATACTCTTCCAAATAGACTAATTTGTTCGAAATAAGTTTCCTGCAAGTTAAAACAACGTCCAAAACTCGTAATAGATATTTTTAAAAAACTCTTATCTGCTGTGCAACCTTATTTGATATTGTGGTCACGACGACCTAAACCTAAAGAGATTTACCACGCGCGTTTCGCTAACCATGTTAGTATCATCAGGAGATGATTCAGTCTAATTCTAAAACTAAACTATGTTATATTTATATGACAACCGTTCCTAATGAAGCTATAAAAATCATAAACTGTGAAGTTAATCAAGCGATTCATTAATAATTCAAAAAGTTGGCTGAATGGAATGGGATAAAGAACCTATATCCGGGTTAATGATTTTCTTGCCTTTTGCTATTTGAATGCTTTCGTATGCATCTAAAGCCCTATTATTATTTACACCTTTCTACTAAATTTCTTTCAATTTCTAATATTTATATGGTCATGCTCGAGTGCATGTTGAGCCACTTAGGATTTCTCATTTCTGCAATATCTAACGTGGACAATATGTTCTTTATATCAGGTTAATATGGATCTTTTAGTTTGTCCAATATACCTTCCATCACAACTAATTTCATAAATTCCCGATTTTTCATGTTGGTCTACTTTATCCTTTGGATTACCCATATCTTTGGTTAACTTATTGTATGATTTATAGTATTTTCAATGTCCAATTCTTTCAAAATCTTGTCTAACTGTCGTGTTAATTAAGCATCAAACAGTAATCCATATATTTGTTTTTGTTGTGCTCCTGTTGAAAAGTCGAAGATTCTTTTAATAACCCACTAAACTCTTTAATTAATCTATCTATAATCTTATAATTATATCTATATTTTTCTTTGGAGAACAAAAAATGGAGCTAGGCAACGTGAACATATCGGTTGATAAAACAGGAGTTTTTTATTTCAACTAGTGGCGGGCCCATGGTTCCGTTGGGTAAAAGTGCAATTTTATTCAACATCGTCCAACCCCCCTCGAACACCATATCCACTCAAATATATGCATAAAATTAGGGATTCAAAGTTCCCAAATAATTTTTCCTTGTAGCACCCTAACCATTTAAGACTCACTTTAGTATTTCTTTCGGTGTTTGAACCGATTTAACCGCAATAAATGTTTGTAATAAATATTTATTGAATAGTTTTTAGTAGCATGTTATTACATCTGATTTTTTCGAGGAAGGTCCAAAAGTAACCGTTGCTTTTATATTGATATGATGTGATATTGAACGATTCTTATAACAACTAGATGGCGCAACAAGAGCTATTTTTAAAGTGAAAGTTCAGTTTCTCTTTATAATACTGGTTTAATATTTCTGCACAAAAATACGAAATTATTCAATTACTGGTTTTTACACAGACTGAATGTTCCACAAACTCCATCTCCTATTCTAACTCCAAGCACCAGCAGGTCACAAAGTGAAGAAAAACCTGATCTATATTGTGCTCTCACTAATATGTTGTCTCAAAGATGTTCCCATGGCTGTAGTGAATTTAAAAATACTCTGTTGGTTTGCGGTAAGTTTGGTTTTTCATTTTTTGAAATCACTTTATTATATTTTATATTCATTAGGTGGATATGACAGAACTGAATGTCTAAGATCAGTTGAGCAATACTTCCCTGAAACAAATACTTGGGTGTCTTTACCATCAATGCGTGAGAGCAGAGGTCGTTTTAAAATTGTTGTAGTCAAAGAAAAGGTAATTTTCAAAATAATCTTTTTAAGTTTATAGCAGTAGATTTAACCCCTTAAGATGATACCAAATATGTGCCACCTAAATAAAAAAGGACATAAAATATTGATAATCAATTGATGTAAAAGTTATTTTAAAACCGTCACGCAACCCGTTCATTATTTTTCTACAACATTGAAACTCCAAATTCTAAATAAAATTTTACATCCATTACATACAGACTTTTAAAACCTTTTTATAAAGGACTTAGACCTCTCATAATTATATGAAGCCATTTAAACATAATACAAACATTCAAGTGTTTGATTATATTTCAGATTTATGCTATTGGTGGTAGTAATGGTACCACTGAGCTGGCCTCAGTGGAAATGTTGGACACTGCAGCTGATAAATGGGCAAAAGTACCTCCCATGCCAATAGCCAGAAGCAATATGGGGATTTGTGAATTAAACGACTTAATTTATTGTGTAGGAGGATGGAATGGACAAGTAGGTCTGAAACAATGTGATATATTCAATCCGGACACTCAAGAATGGAGCTCTATGGCAGCTCTTAACACTGGTAGGTTTTTTTTTAATATACCTCTGGATTTGCTGTAAGTGTTTGAAAATTGTTATTCCTTTATATTCTTATATCACTATGACCATGTTTTATGCTGTAAACAGAGTGAATAACAACCCGTTTTTGCGCATTTCATTATTGGATGTTATACGATTCAACAATTACAATTCATTATTGGTGCATCATAAAATAGCTTTCAATTGCCATTTCAAAAAAACCCCAGGTTTATCAACCAAAAATAGATATTTGTTCGTGAAATTCTACATATTTTAAATTCGTTATAAAAAGTTTCGAAATTCAAATCGATTTATCACCCCGTATACGAATATTATAGTTTCGTATTTGACATAAAATTGACTGATATTGTTTTACTTAGTGAATTTATCCATAACAGTATAATCGCTAAAGAATAGTTTCCCTGACTTTTTATTTCAATTATCTTTATAGGACGATATCAGGCAGGAGTAACGGCTCATAACAATCTAGTGTATGCAATAGGAGGATCTGATGCCTGGAATTGTCTCAGCTCAGTTGAAGTCTACAACCCAGAAGATAATACCTGGAAATTGTCGAAACATATTATTACGGCACGTCGTGGATGTGGCGTGGCCGTTTTTAATGATAAACTGTATGTCGTAGGCGGATCAGATGGTAACCATGCTCTTAACACCACGGAAATATTCGACGAGGAAACACAGTCCTGGTCCGTAGGACCAACAATGACCACCGCCAGAGCTAATGTTGAAGTTGCCGTTGTTGGTGATCGATTATATGCTGTGGGTGGATTTTCAGGTAAGAACTATTTTTATTTATATATTTATACTAAGCTAATCTATTACTATTCGTAACTGATTGCCTCACACACTGAATATGTTGATTATCCAACTTGAATAGAGTAGCAATCACTTGGCGTTTCTCTTTTAATGCTTGTAAACAGAAATATGTGTTGGATTAGTAATGTTTATTTACACATTAATTCCTTTGGTATTTACAATGTTTACATTCAGATTCGGTTAGTCAAGTTGATTTAAATTGAAAATATCGGTCGATAACTTTTTTTTTCAAAAGATTAAGTACGCTGTTCAAACAAAACACAAGATTTGTGTCGTCAACAGAGAAGGTTCTGTTGGTTCAGGGCTTCAGGAGCCACGGTCCATGATATAGCAGATACGTTAAATATTGGTAAATCTACCGTTTTTGTCCATCTGAAAAAAAATGAACGAATCTCTTCGTGCGATCTTTTACCAAAAAAAATTCTTAGGCTCCATATCTGAAGCGGATGGTAACGGATGATGAAAAGAGTTTCCCACAGTCAGCGGTTTTTAGTACGGCGAAAAACGACCTTCTATCAAACACTACCTGCTTCCCAAACACAACCTCTACTGTTCACAGTTAGATCGGCTAAAGTTGGCAATCGAAGAAAAACGACCAGAATTAGCAGACATGAAAGTCATCGTATTTCATCATGACAATTCACGATCACGCATTTCAATCAAGACACAGCAAAAATTGTTGAACTTCAATTGGGATGTTTTGCCTCATCCATCTTACTCAGCGAGCATCGAATCGTCGGACCACCATCTATTCCTATCCCTCCAAAATTGTTTAAATGGGAAATGTTTTAAAACGGAAGAACTGAAAACGGAAAAACAATCTGTTCACATTTTTTAGGAATAAAAATGCTAATTTTGGAAAAAAGACATGAGCGTATAGTGCGTTTCAAGATATATCGTTGACCGATTGGCTGCAATAAACAACCCCTGCCGTAACGAAACCTGGCAAAGTTGCAAGAAACGTAAACAGGGCCGGGCCAAATAGAATAACAGGTAAAAAGTAAAATTAATTTTATACCTGGTTCAGTAGTTTCGAATTGTTTTAGTTTAGTTCGCATCTTTTCTTAAACAGTGCAGTTCTATAATTTCGATCGTATTTTTTGTTATTCCAAACCTGCTAAAATATGGCGTTCTTGACAAGATAATGAACATTGTGCCTCCGGTAGTGCTAATTTTAAAAGAAAACATTTATCGCCCGATGCTGAGCAAATTGTTAAAATGTATGTTTCTTTTTTGAATAGGGGGCTTAATGTAAATGCGGCGCACCAGAAACGTCTTCATTAACGAAAGCTCCGTTGTCTACAGTTAAAGACGTTGTGACGAAGCCAATTAAAGCTAAAAAAGTCCGTAGTGATTCTGGTAAAAGCAAATGTGTTGACGAAAGTGACAAAGACCTTAACCCAAAGCAAAATGTATGCTATGTATGAAGGGCGGACTGTGCCTACATTGCATTCATTGCAACAGCGACTACGGAAAGATGAAACCAACATTCTTTGCAGCAGAACTAGCCTCCAGAGAATATTATCTCAAATAGGTTTTGCATACCGGACCATTAATAAAAGACAAATATTAATGGAGTCACAACGATTGCGATAATGGCGATTTGGCTACTTAAACTCTATAAAAAAATACAGATTGGAAAATCATCTCATTATCTACTTTGATGAAACATGGTTCGATACACATGAGACATCAAGCAAGAACTTTTTGAAGATAGGTTTATAAATAGCCTTTTGCCCAATCTGCCTAAGGAAAGCGTAATTGTAATGGACAATGCTAGTTATCATAACCGCCAAAAAAATAAAGTTCCTAATGCAAATAACACTAAATTGGAAATTCAGAACTACATGTTAAAAAACGACATATACTTCGAAAATACATATAAAAAATGTGATCTTCTAGAAATATTAAAGACATTTAATATTAAAAAGGAATATGTAGTGATACCATTGCTGCCGATATGGGACATACGGTTTTACGCCTTCCCCCGTATTACTGTATTTTTAATCCAGTTGAGCATATATGGCATCAGGTAAAATCCAATGTTAGAGCAGAAAACATTTCTCTGACGCTAAGTGCAAGTGCTCCAACATTAATTAGACAGGTTGTAGATAGTATAGAAAGAAAGTTGGATAAATTCGATTAACCATGTTATAAAAATAGAAGATTCCTATGTATCATTTACTAAAAATATAGAACCACTTATTATTAATGTAGATCAAAGTGATAGTGAGAGTGAAACCGAATTAAATGTATAATTAAATTTAAGTTATAATTTTTATTGTACTAATAAATTCAAAATACACAAACCAATAAACAATGTTTTAGTCATACATAATAATAATAATAATAATTTAACAATTGTCGAAAGGGAATGCAGAGATGTAAAGAACAACTTATTATAGATTCAGTTATATTGAAACACGCTCGGAAGAAGAATCGAAACTTATCATGCTGTTATATTGATTATCAGAAGGCCTTCGACTCGATTCGACACTCTTGGTTAATTGATACTAGAACTATACAAAGTTCACCCAGCTTTAATAAACACATTTCAAGAACTGATAAAAGAGTGGCGCACCACTATTCATTTATCGCAAAATGGAAGTACCACCAAGACTGAGGAAATCAGGGTGACAAGCGGCATATTTCAGGGGGACTCGTTGAGCCCTCTGTGGTTTTGCATGGCACTGAACCCACTCTCTAATCTGATTAAAAGGACGCAAATCGGTTATAAACTCCAAAATCAAAATGTGTCGCACCTGTTGTACATGGATGATTTAAAATTGTATGCATCATCTCCACCGAAATTGCAACAACTCATTCAGGTTGTAGAGAAATTTACAACATATATTAACTTGCACTTTGGATTTGATAAATGCAGAATTATTAACATAAAGAGAGGATCTAAGTTAGAGATGAGAGGTTTTGTCACTGCAGAACAAGAATATATAGAGCCAATGCAGCGGGGGGGGTCCAAATATCTTGGAATACAACAGTCCAAGAGAGTTGAGCATAAACTCATTAAGGAAACACTAACTAAGGAATTCACGTTCAGACTTGAAAGCATATGCAGGTCTGACCTAGACAGTAGAAATATAATAAAAGCTATAAACACTTTTGCTATACCAGCCTTGACATATTCGTTTGGAAGTATATCACAATACAGCACAGATATCGAAAGGCTACAATGAATAATTAGAAATACACAAAGAAAATATAGGAAACACCACCCGCACAGTAGTAAAAAACGACTTACATTACCAAGGATTAAAGGGGGAAAAGGAACTATAATTATATGTAATCTACACGAAAAACAAATATCCAGTTTAAGAACATATTTCCATCAAAGAATGATCGAATGCCCGCTATATACCAGCATGTGTTTAGCTGATGATAATTATACGCCTCTGAATCTTAAACAACTGGAACAACAAAATGAAAGCATTCAGACAAGTAAAACAATTATACAAGAATGGAAAAATATATCTCTACACGGTAGACACTCCCATGATCTTGATCATCATGAAGTCGACAAGAGTGCATCGAACGCCTGGTTGACATGGGGAGGTCTTTTTCCGGAGACTGAAGGCTTTATGTGTGCAATTCAGGATCAAGTCGTGCACACTAAGAACTACCAAAAATATATTATTAAGGATGCACGAGTATCAAATGACACATGTAGAAAATGCCACGCAAAGCCAGAGACTGTCCAACATATTGTAGGAGCATATAGTAGACTCTCCCAGACGAATTATCTTCACTGTCATAATCAGGTGGCCAGTATAGTCCACTAGAAGCTTGCAAGTCGTAATAGCCTTATAACAGAGCAAGTTCCTTATTATAAATACACCTCACAGATGGTACTAGATTCGGTCGATTTTCATTTTTCATTTATATTACGACCGAACAATAATAACCGACAAAACCGTACACTGTAATAGGCCAGATATTATATTGCAGGACAAAAAGAAGAAAACAGCATTCCTATTCGGCATAGCTGTTCTAAACACACACAACATTCAAAAGTGGGCTGAAGAAAAAGTACAAAAATATACAGACCTCAAGTTAGAAATAAAGCGGATATGGAAGTTGAACCAGGTCCATATAGTGCCATTGATAATTTCAACAACTGGCATTATACCAAAGAACCTGAAAAATAACATCATATTTCTGGGGCTAGAAGAAAATCTGTTTAGAATAATGCAGAGGGCGCTAATCCTTAATACCACTCGCATCGCCCGAAAATTCTTGGAGGATTGAAGCTGTTTTGGCTACGGCCGGCATTTCATTTAAAATCCAGCTTAGCTGGGAAAAAAAGATAGAAAGGAAAATAAAAATTTAATAATAATTTAACAATACTTTATTTTTCCGAAAATTATTCAGAAGTTAAAGCACTCCGGCTCTGGCACATTTTAAGAAACTAGGAATCTTTTTATTGAGATTTATTGGGTGAATCGACATTTTGCCGAAGGTCAACGAAATATCTTGAAACGGACTATACCACCATGTTGGCAAGAAGTAATTACATAATAGACTAAATAAATATTTACACAAACGGTTTGCCTTTCTCTATCTCTTAAGAAAATCCCTACAAACCTTCGGGACAGCCGAATATATGATATACTTAGAAACTACAAACTTGATTCAAAGACCACACGTTATTACCCGCTGATGCGATCTAATATGTGCTTTTTATTGCCTACAATGTTTCATTTGTGTTCCTAATATAGTTCAATAATGAGTATATGAGTACATAATTTTCGTTCGAGAGAATCGAATAAAATGTCACTAAATATCGCAAACATTCTCATATTGGAGATCTAAATCAGTTTTGTTTTCTATCATTGTTATGACAACCGAATTTAGAATGGTAATTTTTCGTATCATCTGTGCTGTTAACATACATACAAAGATTGTAATAGCAGAAGACATTCACCAGAGTCTTTTAAAGTTACACAAGAAAGCCTAAAACCCAATACGTAGTACCCATAAGTAATGTTGTTTTTTGATATTGTACCAAATGTAATTTTATATACGAGTTAAGTCTTAATCTACCATATAATCTCCAGCATTATTGACAATCTTTTGAATAAAATATTATTCAACTGTAGTTTTGGTAGATGTCGCATAATTTTTTTTTCCACGAAAAAATTGTTCGATAGATCTAAAAAGATGGTAATCTGACGGTGCAACATCAGAAGAATGCGGTGGGTGTGCAAGTATTTTCCAGCCTAATCCTTTAATTTTTTCTTGGGTGATTCTGGCACTATGAGGTCTTCAATTATCATACTGCAGAATAACACTTTTTCGATTAATCAGTCTTGGACGTGTTTAAATTAAAGCCCAATAATATTCAGCCCTTATGCTTTATTAGGATTTAGGATCTCATAGTGAATAATTTCAGTAAAATCAAAGCATACTGACAATAACGCTTTTTAGTACGAAGACCTGGTTTTGGAGTGGATGTTTGTCCTGGTGTTAAACATTGTTTTTTCTTATGTTGATTGCTGTATAATACACTTTTTAACTCCAGTAAGAATTTGTTAAAAAATATGATCTCTGCCTAACCTGGACAAAAATACACTGCAGCTGGTTTAGTGCTGAATTTTATTTTCAACTGAAAGTTAATCTGGCCCCCACATCCCTCCCCATTGCACTTTCTTCAGTTGTTTTAAACACCATTGTATTGTGAACCATGAAGTTGTTTGGGCTCAGCTTCAATATTAGCCAAAAGATCAACAACTGTCAACAGATGTTATGCCATCGAAAAGATTGAAATCACCGTTCTTAAGTTTTTTAAGCTAATGCTGACATTAGAATAAAGAGCATTTGTGTTATTAATGGTGTTGTTATACTTTCAAAACCCATAAAGCATCAAATGTTTAATATGGAACTTATCCAAACTTTACTCTTCCATTCTTATAGGGTTCGCCCATTTTTTTTTCAAAATTTAACAGTAAGCACACAGAATATCAATAAATTTAACTAGAATGCAGATTATGTTTTATTAAGTTAGTTTAAGTATTTTTTAAATAAAAAAAAAACGACATTACTTAAAGGGTGCTTTTTAGTGTGTCCGAATTTTCGATAGGGGTCGCTGTTAAACGAATTGTGAGTTTGCATGCAAGTCTGTAAATCTGTGTATCAATAGTTTGGCAGATCCTCATAGAACGTTTAACATCAGTGCAACGTTTGCAAATTATCGAATTTTATTATCAAAATCAATGTTCTGAACGCCAAACTGATTGAGCACTTCGTGAATTTGAACTTGTATTCGCCGAATTATCAACAAATTCCGCATGCATTTTACGCTGTCCTATATTAAAACAAAAACAAGATAAAAACTGTGCGGTCTGAAAAAAATATCGCAGTGTTGATGAAGATCCAAATGTATCAATTCGTCGCCGTTCGCAGCAAATTCGGCTTTGTTATTTGACTATGTGGATTCTTTAAATCCGAATTTGAATGATATTGATCTGGAGATCTGATTCTAATAGGACGACTCCGCATGTCTTACAGCCAAAGCAACAATCGATTTATTAAGCGAACATTTCGGTGAGAAAATTATTTCGGAAAACGGACCTGTTAATTGGCCACCAATGTCATGTAGATTAGTCTCTTTTGGGTTATGCTAAATATTTGCTCTATGGTGATAAATCAGCAACTAGTGACGCCTTGGAAGCCAACATAACTCGGGCAAGCGGACCCGCGATTGCGGACTTAAGACCCCAATTGCTGTTATATTTGAATTTAAAGTTCGGATGCACTAACAAAAGCCTATGGGTGTAGTCTTACCAATTATTTTAAAATATATAATTATCATTCTGGTATATATTCTAAGTTTATTAAATCCACTTGTTGGCATTTAAAAACACTCATTATTACACTCATTATTTATTTTTAGGGAAAACGTTTTTAAATACCATTGAATACCTTGATTCCAAGTCCAACGAATGGACAACATTTATTCCTAAAGGTACCTGCGATGCCATTTCCAGAAGGAAACCACGCAGCCGAAAAAACTCCAGGAAAAGCGTCTCAGAAGACAGTAAAAAATCTTGCAGCATTCCCTCGCCAACAGAGCTCCTGAAAAATTTAATAATGGGGAGTTCAGAAAACAAGCTAGATTCTAATTAATAAATCTGATACAAAAAACGCGAATAAATATAGATTATTTTTAAGAAATGTAATTTTATTGTCAAATATAATTTTCAGTGCATTTGAAATGAAAAAGATATTATTAAGAAGAATAAGCAAATGTATTTTTCTTTTATTTCATAAACACTGAAAAAATAAATATACTCTGAAATTAATCATTAAGAGACCTTTAAAAGTATTAATCTATATCCTATATCTCGTGAATAAGCAATGGAACAACTTAGTCTCTAGTTGAAGTAAAAATAATTGCACCAATATTTTTTTTATTTTTTTTTTTTTGGTAAAGACAATACTGTTATATTTCTATCAAGAACTATGTTTGTCATGAAAAGGTCCATTTATTTTTGCAAAAAGTATTTTTAAGTAAAAATCAAATATATGTATATTTTGCTACTGAAATGTCTCTGGAAAGGCACTCATTTTGGGGCCAATAGCCAATTAAAACGTTATTATTTATCCGAAACTAATAAAACCAAAACATCAATGTTGGAATCTCTTTAATTATTTTATTATTGTTATAAATATATTGGATTCTTCAATAAAATTTAATCCATCTCAATTTATTTATGAAGCAATAAGATTTTCCTGTTTTGTCTTGATTTTATTAGTCAGAGATAATAAAAGGAAATTGGGAGTATTATATTATTATTCAAAAAAAGGTAGGTCTACAAATGTAAGGTGCTTTGTGATTAACCCACAAACATATATCCATTGATAAAGCTTTTTAAGTTAGACAATTGCCTTATATAAACAGACCTGGAAAAAGACAAAGCATTTTTTATTTAGAACTATTTATATTAATAGGTTTTTAAGCAGTAATACCATTACCACCCGTACACTTTTTAATTTTTTAATAATTTTTTTTTTTTAATAATCTACTCACTCGGTACAAAATTAAATGATCGACTCTACGATCGATCTACTTAATACAGTGCGTTTGTGGTAATGGTTGATACATAGAGAAAATTCTTTATGCATTTGAAGATACATTTAATAATATAAGTTATCAAATTAGATGTATTCAAACTTTACATATTCAGATTTACATGTTTATAATTTAATAATGAATGTTGGAAAAAATATATGAATAAAACTTCTACGGTTATACATAGTATTTCTATAACGTGTTACCCCATAAACAAATCGTTTTACTAAAATAACAACGGTATTTTTAGATATTGAACATTAACCTCAATTTTATTATTCAATTATTTCCTTATTCTGAAATCCTACCTTGTAATAACAGATATTTCTTTGCAAAGCGCCATGAAGCAAAGACGTCACTATATAAAATAATATCAGATAACCGCTAAGTATCGTATTCATTCTGCTACAGCGGTGTAACACTCAATGCTATTAGATAGGGGCCTTAATTGACCATCGGATATTTTTTTAGTTCTAACTAGATTAACCCCTTCAGGCATAGTGTGTCACTACTAAGCCATCACATCAAAAGTCTGTTTTTTTTATTATTGACAGCGGTTTTTAAGAGTAGCCAGCGAAACTATCAGCGACATCTGTTATCGGATAAGAATAATAACCTAGTGCAATGCACCAAATTTACAAAATTTTATATTATCGACCTTTATATATTCACTATGGCGGTATTTTACCGAAGTGCCGAACTCAACGGCTGTTTTTGTCATTATTGATTTTTTGCAAAATTAATCGGTAAGTATTAAATTAATTTGTCTTTATATTGTTATAAATACATTGGAAGATGGATGTACGATATTTTTACTAAAGTCATGATAGTAGAAACCTTTTTATCTTATGGTTTCAGTGCAAAACCGGTATGACATAACTTGTACCACCTTTGTACTCACATAAAACTCGAAACTAAAGTGTGAATTACTTTTATTTGCTTTGTTGAAATTACAACAAATATTGCATTATTTGAAATTCACAAAATTTACAAGACGTTTTTTGGCGGTTTCACTATAAAACCAATGTATTTTGTGGATGCGTAGCGAAACCAGTATGAGTATGATAAACTGACCAACATTCATTTTTTTTCAGCTATGAGAGGAATTTTCTTAGACAATTCCATGTCATCTTAATGTTACCATCAACTAGACCAAATTCCATCTGGGGATGAATCAGGGGGGATTTTTCAAACATAGAAGTGGAAGATTTGGTTCAACAAGTTTTATTAGATGTGGATAGGCACGAGGAGCCTCCTCAAAGCGATTTTGAACCAAAACCAGATGTAAATGATAAAAGCTTTGATAATAATGTGTTTAGTGACGAAGACGATCTACCCTTAGTAATTTGGGCGAACCTTTATAAATTGAAGAAGATTAAATTCAAAAAAGTGCAAACAAATTTTCAAGAAGTTGTTTCTAAAAATCTGCTAGATGGATTATACGATTCCGTCGGCTTCTTTTTATTATTTTTTGATATGATCAAGGAGATTGTCTTTTTTTGAAGAAATAAAAAATGTTATTGGAAGAAATCTGCTCATGGGTATAAAACAGTCGTCTAGTTATAGGGACTATTGGTCATAAGCCCAAATAATCAGCTCTCTGCTTCTCATCTTCCCCTAAATGACAACTCTGTCATGACATCAAAAGGCCAACACCAATACGATAAAATTTAAAAAGTTATCAAACTATCAAAAATACTTTGATTCTTCATTGGAACAGGCAGTTGATGAAATAGTGGTCAAATTCAAAGGCCGTATATCCTTCAAGAGATATTTACCCTTAAAATCGACAAAAAGAAGATTCAAAATTTGGTCCAGAGCTGATATGTCAGGCTATCTCTGCGATTTTGACATTTACCTACAGAGTCTTTTATTGGAAAAACTATTACATTTATTTCGACAATTATTTTTCCTCAGTAAAACTTCTTGAAGGGTTGGCGAAAAGAAATATATATTAATGTGAAACAGTTAAAGTCAATGCGAAAGGTCTTCCTCAGTTACTTCAAGACAAAGATTTATCTAGGGGATAAAGTGACTGGGCGTAATATTTTTTGCGTAAAATGGAAGGATAAACGTGTTGTCTAGATCTTGCCCTCGATCCACGATGCTTCGAAAACTGTTCAGGTAAAGGTAAGGGAAAAGGATGGAAGTATGAAAGGAATATATTACCCCAAACCTATCAAGGAATATAGATGTTGTATGGGCTGTATCGATCGTGCTGACATACTAAAGTCATGCATAGGCTATTTTGGCATTTCGTCGATGTCTCGGTTGTAAATTGTTTTATTTGGTATCGCAGCTCAACGAATGCCAAGAAACTGACTATGAAATTATTTCGACTTAGTGTAATTTCTGAGGTTATTGTTGCTACAAAAAAAGGCACTCCCGGAAAAAAAGGGTGCCTGTTCATGATGACATGAGTAACATCGCACTAAATGGGCTTATAATACATATAATGTGGAGCTATGTCTATATGCAGATAAAAAAAAACAATATACGGGGTGTTTGCTCCCCATTCGGAGGGGAGACATGCTAATAGCTGATATATGTTCAGTGCACGTTTGAATTCGCTAGAGTCGCGTGGTGGTCCATAGCAATTCTTTTAGAGAACCGGATTATTCTTGTGTATTGTGAAAATGAGTGACAATAATTTCGTACAACGGTATGCTATAAAGTTTTGTTCTAACTTTTGGCACGATCCGACGGAAACTTTTAAGTTAATTGAGATATAGCTCAGCGAATTTTCTTCTATGACCTCAATTAACCCAAAACGCCTTCTTCAAAGTGGTAATTTTAGCTTCGGGAACAGGAAAAAATCACACTGGACCGTATCAGGCGAGTTCCATATCTTTGAGTTTTTGGCCAAAACTCTTGCACAGTGATGACTTTGTGGGATGGTGTATTATCGTGGTGCAAGATTTATGAATTATCCTTCCACAAATCTGGCCGTTTTCGGCGGATATTCTCGCGCAAACGCATTCTCGTCAAACTCATGACAAATAGTATTCCTTATTCGCCTTTTGTCACTATGGAAGAAATTCTGAGTGCAACATACCACGGTAATCGAAGAAAATTGTCAGCGTGATCTTGATTTTCATAAACCCATGTCTCGTCGCTTATAACGATACATTAACGCCCATAACGATCATGAAGATGGGGTCCGTAGAAGCTCAAGAAATCTCCTTCCGATGCTCGTTTTGGATAAATTTGAGCTCTTTCGAAACCAGTCGTGCAGCGTTTCATGCCCAAAATATGCCAATCATAATTTTATGAACGGACTTAACAAGATATGTTCACCTCTTGAGCTGTACAGCTTGCTTGATACGGCGATTTTCACGCAACAGTGCAGGCTTCAACTTCAATCGAGTCTCAGCCTGCCTTCTGTGAATACCTTAAACCACTAATAAACCCGGGCCGTTTACAGAACACTGTTTCCATAGACCTCTTGAAGTTTCGCAAAAGTTTCTGTCAGACTGCGCCCAAGTCTGAAACAAATCTTGATAACGCACCGTTGCTCGCAATTGTCACTCATTTTCAGAATGCACTAGAAAAAACGGCTAATGAAAAGAATTGCTACGGACCACCAAATATTGAAGATGCATCAGATATGGCCTACCTCCCCTCTACGAGAAAATCCAACAGCATTACCAGATCTAATCCTACGCTACCATTCTCATTACTTTATTGTATTATTACTACACACCTTGTACACCTATTGCATTACAGAATTCACGTAATTTATTCACTTAACGACGTATGTCGTATTTTGCAGGTATGTCATTAATAATTTTTGAAATAACTTTTTGCTGTTTTTGTTTTGTAAATTTATATTCCCAACAATAAGGATAATTAATATGGGTACAAATAATACAAATTATGACCAAAATATAGAGGCGGGAACCAAAAAGTCCAATACGCAGTATCATTGCTTAGAAGATGTTTGTATTTTGGTAAATTCGCCAATAGTTTATATAAACTTTTCTATCTTAGTATTTAGCCTCATTACAACGTAACCAATTTTGATCTAGGTAGAGGTTCAGAGTGCTTCCACTCTTATATCGAGACTATCAGAATTGCCTTTAGAAAACCACGACCCTATATTGGAAGAATACGCTAAACGAGTAGAGGAAAAACTCCCAATCAATAATGGAGATGATGAGTCAGATTCTGAGGAGGACGAAGAAGAAAACCTTTGGTCTAACACTAATTATAGTGAGCAAATTAAGAAGTTGCCCGTAGTAGATTCAAGTCGTAGACATAGATCATCCACGAAGACGAAATTTTTAAAAACGGCTAGCCTACCTGAATTAGGATGTACAGAATTTTTGGATTCAATCACCTTCGCTAAAGAGTTTGTCACGGACATTATTCTGAAATCAGAAGGTAGTAAGAAACATTAATAATTTCTTATTAAGAAAATTAAACGTCCTGAAAGGCATATACCAGATCTGCAAATATGAAACCGGAATTTGCCCATAGATGGTCCTAACTGTCACTGTAGTTACCGTCAAGCCACGTCATTGGCACCATTTCCATATTGACAGCTGACAAAGATTTTCAACTCACAACAATACAAGTTTCATACAACAGCATAGTTTGTAATAGCGTCGAACATATCGAATGTTGTGCCTGGAAACTGCGATTTGCGGACAGCATAGATTTTCTGTTACTATTTGAAGAAAACTGTTACAGAATGGCATCGAATGCATCACAGTGCTTTGAGTAGTTTATGTGTGAAACGAAGTTCATGAGAAACGAAAAACGTTTAAAAACCATGACAAAGATCCAGAATATGGGAAAATGGGTTCCACATGAACTGAATGAAAGAAAGCAGGAAAACTGAAAAAACACATGCAAAATGCTGCTCGCTAAGTACAAAAGAAAGTCATTTCTCCATCGAATTGTGACTGGCGATGAAAAGTGGATATATTTTGAGGATCCTAAACGTATAAAATCATGGGTAACTCCAGGCGAAACATCGACATCGACTGCAAGGGCAAATCGCTATGGACGGAAGACAGTGCTCTCTGTTTAGTGGGATCAGAAGGGTGTATTCTATTGTGAGCTGCTAAAACCTGGCAAAACCGTTAATACTAAATGCTACCGACAACAAATGATCGATTTGAATCAAGCTTTGCGTGAAAAATGACCAGAATATCAAAAAAACTAACACAAAGTGATTTTACTTCATGATGATGCACCATCACACACCCCTATCAAAACTAGTCAAGGAAATGGTTGAGGCGTTTATTTAGGAAATGCTTTCACATGCGGGTTACTTAGCAGATTTGGCTCTGTCCGATTACTACTTATTTGCATCGAAGGAACACGCACTTGCTGAGCAACGCGTCACTTACGAAAATTGCTCGATGACTGGTGTGCCTCAAAAGAGTAAAATTTTTTTTTGGCGTAGCATCCACAAGTCCACATTGTCAGACAGGTGGGGAAAATGTATAGCCAGAGATGGGCAATATTTCGAATAAAATATTTTTTTATCATTTTCATACAATAAATATGTATTTTCTATACAAAATTCCGGTTTCATATTTACATACCTGGTAAAAGACACAAGTTATTCGAAATTTCAACTAGTTTGTTTACATCAACTGATTTTGTTAGTCGACGTCAACTGTATGTTGCGCTTTAACTATGAATAAAAATATTGAGCAAAGAGTTTACCTTAAATTTTGTGTGTCAAAACAAAAACAAGAAATACCACTGACTCACTGATTCATCACGAAATCTCCGAAGCTATCAGACCTACAGACTTGAAATTTAGCAGGCATGTTTCTTTTGCTACGCAGAACGGATTTTACGAAAGTCAACTCCGAAGGGGGTTGCGGGGGTGTTAAATGCAAAAAGAATCCCGTTTCTTAACTATAAGCCCTACAGACTTGAAACTTGACAGGGATGTTCCTTATAATACATAAACATCTACTAAAAATTTAATTTTCGAAAATCTATTCACTAAAAGGGTGAATTGGGGGTAAATATGGTGATGTAAAGGATTAAAATACAAGACTCAAGAAGACTCTGGCAGCCATGTCTAATTTTTAATTGTATTCCGGTTCATTTTTAATCATTTCTTTAGCTTTTAATTAATTTATTTTGGCAGATTATCAAAAAGCAGAAAAATCAAAATTTAATAAAAACTGGATAATCGAACTCTGTGACAATTACTTTAAATTTAGCTGTCAAAATAATTTTTTGAACGTCTGTACGTCTGTACTATTTCAACGTCTATACTATCTTTAATAATACGATTATAAAATTATGTTTGTGGGTTATCTCTATATTCAATTAAAGCATTATTTATTGATATATTTGGTTAAATTATTGTTTCCAATGATTTTTTTCATATTTGAATTTTTGATGAGTTTTTTGATTTTAATTAGTATACAATACACAAACTTTTTATTCTGAATATTTTTTTTTAACACCGATTACAGTAAATTCTTAACCGAGAACATCGTTTGTGTCTCCTAGACAGAAAATAGTCTCTGTCGTTTTAGTGCGTCCTTTTATAGTACGTGCAAATGTCCGTTGAAAATATTTCAATTTGTGGATTATTCATTCCTTTCAAAATTGTGACGATTCTCCTAGAGGTTGCAACCGACTTATGGATGGAGTACCGTTCGTTTGACTAGTGAATTTAAATAGATCTTACCTGTTATATCACGAGGAACACGTGCAGATGAAGTCAAGGCCTATCTTAAGTCATCAGGTTTATGGTCTCATGTGAAAGTCCTATCTTTGAGAATTAATATGCGTGTTCATCTTCAACGTGACTTATAGCAGAAGAGTTTTTAAAACTACTAATTGACATTAATGATGGAAGGATTCCAGAAGAAGTAGGTAAAGCCGAGAAGAAGATAAATTCCGAGTAGTCTTTGTGACATTGTGGGAGATCTGATAACCCTGACTGACAAAATATATCCAAACATCGTTCAGGCTCGAGTAAATTGCACTTAATGGTTAAAAGAAAGAGCTATTCTCACTCCAACAAATGACCAAGCCAATAACATTAACAACTTTCTAATGGAAAATTTGTCGACTGAACATGTGAATATAAATGTGAAGTATGAATCCGTGGACACGGTAATGGAGGTGGAAGATGATATCCATTATCCTATGGAGTTTTTGAAGACGCTTAATCCGCCAGGAATACTACCTCATGTTTTTTACCTCAAAATTGACACACCAGTAATGCTATTGCGTAATTTAAACACTCCAAAACTATGCAATGGTATCAGACTTCAGGTGAAAGCTCTACATAAAAACGTAATAGAAGCCACGATTTTTACTGGAAAATATGAGGGAAAAAATGTATTCATTCCAAGAATTCCTCTAATTCCACCCGATTACCACTTTAAATTCAAACGTCCACAATTTCCTATTAGTTTGCTTTACCATGACTATCAATAAAGCACAAAAGCAGAGTTTGAAAGTGGCTGGTGTTAATTTAAGAAATTACTGTTTTTCTCTTGGTCAGTTTTATGTTACATGCTCAATCAGTTATCAGTTCTTCTGATAACCTGGTTCTTCAACCAGATAAAAAAACCGAAAACGACTTTTATAGAGAAGTCTTGAGTATTTGATTTTACATTTTCCCTGCAATTGGAGGGCACATGTTTCGCCTCCGCAGGGATGGGTGGGGCTCATTCCCGGTCAAGCACCTAACAAAAATGTTCATTTGGGCGGAGACGCAGGTTGTTGTGTGTTCCACATGAGATTGTGGAACCCAGGATTGTGGATTGTGTAGGTATACTTGACACTGAACTAATCTTATCTCATTAGACGCTGTCCAAAGAAATCTAACATTACATATATATGCCATCCGACGGGAAGTCGGCGAGAGTATAGGTTGCTGACTGTGGATGGGGGTCTCCCTATTCTTGACGGGAGAGCATGTGTCGGTACCCTGACGAGCCTGAACGTCGAGAGGCGAAACATGTGCCCTTCAATTGCACTGATGGGTGGGACCCATTCCCGGTCAAGGACCTAACAAAAATGTTCACATATATATATATATATATATATATATATATATATATATATATATATATATATATATATATATATATATATACCAGGTGTCCCATTAAGGATGGATCGCGGCCGTATCTTGAAACCTATTTATCCCACAGCTTTGCAGAAAAAATATTATACTAAAACTGACTGAGAAATTATAAAAAATATTTTTAAGCTTCTAAAACGACCGCAAGAGGGCGTGACGAGCTAAACATTTTTAAAAATCATTTTTTTTGTGCATTTTCAAGTGTTAATCAAATGTTAATAAAGTATAATTAGCAAACTGTCTCCTACAACTTTGTTTTATGACATTTTGTCGTAACTTCGCGAATAAAGCAGTGGGGGGGGGGGGGGGGGGGGGAGTTTTACCTATTTAGATAAAAAGTCGTCTAATGTCCGTTTGCCTAAACCGATTTTCCTCAATTTGGATTCATTTAAAAGGCAATTGCTGGCACAATCAGATAATCTGGGAGATAAATTATTTAGTTTATAAATGAAACCGCGAGGTGGCGTTACATTCAACAATAGTTTTTTTGAGGTTTTGTTCAGTTTTTCAAATGGAATGGTACAGCTTTTATTACATGGCTAGAAACGTAATTTAAAGAGGAATCATCCAGTGAAAACTCGAAATCGATATCTCTGACATGTCAAGAGATGTTTCGATTTTTCTGAAAAAATCAGTTAGTTTTAATTTTTTCCGTAATATTAAATTAAAAATTGATCTTAATATGGTACAGCTCAGAATAACTGGGTAAAAACAAAAAACCAAACGGAGACAAATTTCTCAGTGATTCTTTTTTGTAATACATTTGCCTAACGAACAAAATTTTACAGATATAAAAATGTTAAAAAAAAATCACAAATTTTTAACGTTAACGTTTCGGAGGGTACTCTCCCCCGTTTTCAAAACTAAACTAAAAAATAAATTATATTAATTTGTAATATATAAATTAATGAGTGAAAGTAAATATATTTTTTTGTATATGTCAACGATACTTACATTGACAACAATAGATTTTCATGACAGTGACATACTACCAAAAAATATATATATAGGTAATGTTTACTGTGTGATTGTTTATTGTACTGATTGTGTATTCAAATATTTAAATGTTTTTAATTGTATTCTTTGGAATAGGGAACCATATTGAATTTAAATCTACCGAAGGCTTAGCAATACAGTTATTTTTATTTAAATTAATTATAGCGGTTTGTTTTAATCTTCTGTATTTTGTTACCGATTCTTTTAATACCGTTTTGGAATTATTCCAGTTAATTTTATGACCCGATTCCGATTTAAATAAGAACAAGTATTTTTGATATTTTTTGAGTTTTAGATAGTGGCGAAAAACCCAAATAAAGGAAAAAAAAACTATGTATGTTCTGTTGCAGTTGGAACAAGATATGCTATATACCCCATGATTTTCCAGTCTAACTTTGTCCTTGGGTTTTTTTAGGATGTTTACGACAGTTTTGTGTGGCTTGTAGGCTGTTCTGATCTTATGTTTCCTTTGTAGTCTGCCTATCCTATCAGTGATTCCTTTTACGTATGATAGCAGAAACTTTAGTGCTTTTGGTTCATGATCTTCTATTGTTCTTCGTGTCGAGGGTTCCAGAAAGTTTCCTTGTGATGAGGAGATCCAAAAATGGCAGTTTTCTATCCTGTTGGACTTCTAGAGTCCAGTCAGTCCTGTTCGTCTTCCAGAGTGACTCTTTACAGAATCAGGGGATCGAGACCCGGAATGATTTAGAAACACACACACATACATATATATATATATATATATATATATATATATATATATATATATATATATATATATATATATATATATATATATATATTTATTGAATCCTCAAGATAATACATATATGCACGGATCAAGTCAAAACAAGAGCATGCACATTGCCACACTTCTGTGCATACAAAGAATATATAACATTTAAACCTACATATAAATATTAATTTAATAATTTAATAAACTATTTATTCAATCCTCACAACAATAAAAATATCCATGATTTAGTCGGATTGACAGAATTGACAGAATGCTCAGTGACACGACCTCAGAAATAATACGTGAAATAATAATCTTGCACAAATAAACATTGTATACATAAATAAGCATTGAATCTAATTATTGATACGACATAATTCTTCTAAACTATAAAAACTTTGACTTCGCGGACTAATTTTTTAAATTCGTTGTCATTCTGAACATGCTTAAATCGTTGTGGCAACTTATTATACAGCTTCACACCCCTATAGTAAACATTATGTTGAACTATCTTACATGAATGTATTGGTAAAACAAGTTCATCAGAGTCTCGTGTGTCACAGTGATGACTAAGAGAGATGATAATCTCCAAAATATATAGTGATGGTAGAGTCAAAATTCTGCATTGTTTAAAAATTGGTCGACATGTTGCCAGTAGTGACACCTCACACATCATTCGAATTATCTTTTTTTGTATTTTAAAAACACGCATCAGATGAGGCGACCCACCCCAAAATATCAAACCGTACCTAGCGCGACTGTAAAACTCTGTATAGTAATATGAATGCACAATATACGTGGTACCAACCCGTTTCAACCTATAAACACCATATAAGACAGCAGCTAATTTCTTGCATTGTTCAGCTATGTGTTCATCCCAGCAAAGTCTGTTATCGAGATGAACACCCAGAAATCTAGTACAGGATGTTTGCTGTATAGACTTACCGTTAATTTTTAGTAAATATGACTCCGTTATAGTGTGTGTTCGAGGAGTAAAAGCAATAAAACTGGTTTTGTCCACATTATGGGATAACTTATTATTCGTAAACCAACTATAAAATTTATTGAGCATTTCCTGTACCGTTTCAATGGCTCCCTGCATGTTTCTATTTCCTATTAAATAGCTGCTATCATCAGCAAACATTACCATATTTCCGCTACTGCAAACATCTGGTAGATCATTAACAAAAATTAAAAATAATAGTGAACTCAAAACAGATCTTTGAGGCACTCCAGAAATAATCTTTAATCTTTCAGACGTTGGTTCATCAATCTGTACAACTTGGTGTCCATCAAACAAGTAAGATTGCAACTACTCTCTCACCCGACCCCTCAAGCCATAGATCGAAAACCTACCTTAGATCCATAAACAGACCAACACATTTGCAATTATCGTTTATGTTTTCATATATCTTGTTTAAAAATTCACAGATTACTGCTGAATGAGTAGATCGACCACTTCGAAACCCGTGCTGTGATGATTTCAATATATTATATATATGTATGTATATATATATATATATATATATATATATATATATATATATATATATATATATATATATATATATAATATGTATATATATATATATATATATATATATATATATATATATATATATATATATATATATATATATATATATATATATATAACGTCATATAAGCCATATAAGAACGCCATTTCTAAAAACAAAATATGGTAACATCAGACGAGTCTCTCAATTCAAATATTTGGGTGAAATATTCATGGAAAATGGGTTGGAAAAAGCGGCCAATAATGGTAGATGTCAAAAATATATATATATATATATATATATATATATATATATATATATATATATATATATATATATATATATATATATATAACGTCATATAAGCCATATAAGAACGCCATTTCTAAAAACAAAATATGGTAACATCAGACGAGTCTCTCAATTCAAATATTTGGGTGAAATATTCATGGAAAATGGGTTGGAAAAAGCGGCCAATAAGGGTAGATGTCAAAAAATGGAAACAGCATTGAGACTTACACAAAATATTTACAACAAAAAATGCCTATCTAAAAACACAAAACTGAGACATTACAACACGGTTATTACGTCAGAATGTCTATATGCTGCAGAAACGCTCATTTTGAATAGAAAGAGGGACATCGAGGACATTGAAAAGTAGGAAAGAAAAATCGTAAGAAAAATCCTAGGCCCTAAACAAATAAATAGCACAACATACCGACTTCGAGAAAACCAAGAAATCAAACAATACACAGATATACATAGCGATATGAGAAAAAGAAGACTTAAGTTTTACGGACACATAAAACGGATGAATCCGAGTAGGTTAACTAGACAAATAGTCGAATTTTATGAAAATAGGAGTAAAGCTAAAGTAGAAATAATTAAATGGATTGCTGCAATTAAAGAGGACCTAAGATCAGCAAATATTACACAAAGTGAAATTCAGGATAGAGGCTGTTTCAGACACAAGGTTAACGTTTGGAAGGTTGGCCAGAGAGAAAAATGTAGGAAGACTGGAACAACTTGGTCTGACGAAAGGAAAAAAGCTCATAGCGAAAGAATGAAATTAGTATGGGCACAAAGGAAGGCTAACAACAACAAACGCCTTTAATTGTACTTCGCGTGGTCCACTAGGGCCCATACGTGAATAATAATAATAATAATAATATATATATATATATATATATATATATATATATATATATATATATATATATATATATATATATATATATATATATATATATATATGTATATATGTCTGGCCTGGCCAAGAATAGTATTCTTATTACAGTAGTATGATTACGATGGTACCGTACGGCCATCAATCCTACTAGATGGCAGCGGTTCCCTATGTTAGAGGAGACCATCATTTAAAAATACTCAGTGCGACAATGTCGTCAGCGACTGTTCTCCGTGTTAGGAACGGCTTGTTATTTTCACCTGGTACGAATAGATAACTTACAGAATAAACGTATAAATCGACATTGCATGACCGAAACCTTCCTCTGCGTTCCTTTTCTATCCGCTACTTTCTTCTTATAGACTAGGTAGAGGATAACAACTATTCGCCTCTTAATATTCAATCTAATAATATTGATTTACATTAGTCACGGATTCAGAGAACGGCACTGGGGTCTGAAAGAACTATATGGACATCATCGCATTATTAGGATCAACCTCATGGGACCTCTGTGCATTTAATAAATAAAATAATAATAATTCAATAATTCACAGGAGATTGCTTTTCTTTGAGGCCAAATATTTTATGACTGTTATACGAAATCGTGTAAGGAAAACTAATAACTACAAAGAGTTTTGTACTGAAGGCTCCCGACACTACCTCAGACAAATGTAGATATAGAGAACAGTCTGAAACAGTACTGCCTATACATTCTGTATGCGTATACGCCTGATTATTTGATTAGACATTAATCAAGTATAGGATATTGTCCATGAAAAACTAACCAACAAATATAGACTACTCAACACCTAGTCGCTGTTTTATAAGTACAAACTATACTATGGCCAACTTATTATCACTGATAAACGAATTATGAATAATCAGCCACATATAGTATTTATATATAAGGCATTGAAGTATATACATGATGATACAATCAGTATTACACTTAAGTATAAATTGTTTTCGGCACACAGTACCTTCTTCTCATAAAAAAATGCAATGTTATTATTTTCATATTTGAACAAGGTACTGTGTGTAGAAACTAGTGTCATACAATTTTTAAATATAATGGAAAAATAGGCATGTCTTAGTTCTTTTATTTAAAAAGAATTTCCATCGAGTATCGACTACGTTGGTTAAATATATTATAAATATATATTTGTCCATCTTTACCCCAATTTATTTTCTGATTCTAGAAACGGTTGCAGCTAAAATAGAACCTAGCCAAACCGAAAAAAAAATCTCAGAACAAATTATTGAACAAAAAGAAGAATCATTTTCCTATTTCGGTTATGTAGAAAAAAAAAATTCATTTACATCATGGCCTACAATAGAAGAATTCACTGTTGAAATAGGCGCTAATAAAATTGATGAATATCTATCATCATTTGAAACAGACGAGGACTGGTTATATGTAATTTATTATCATGGTGCAAAAAAATCACACTGTTCAGATATACATAAGTATCAAGTACAGTATTATGTTTTGTTCTGACTCACTATCCTTTTTTCTATATATATATATATATATATATATATATATATATATATATATATATATATATATATATATATATATATATATATATATATATATATATATATATATATATATATATATATATATATATATATATCACCATCGTTATCATCGTTCAGCCATTGTCGATTCACTGCAGGATGAAAGCCTCCCCAGCATGCTGAGCTCTCGGTCGCGTGGTCCTGAGCTCTCCTCTGCCATTCGGGTCCAATATACTTGATGATGTCATCCGTCCATGGTCCATGTCTCTCATGCATGAGACATCCGTCCATGTCTCTTTCGTGGACCTTTACGATCAAGCGTATCCATTCCAGGATTGTTTTGGTCCATCTGTCGTCGCATCGTCTGGCTAGAGGCCCTGCCCACTTCCATTTCAATTCTTTCACCATTCGAATGATGTCACTTACTTTCGTTTGTTTTCTGATCCATAGGCAGGTCTTTCCGTCCCTCTTTGTAATGCCAAACATATACCTTTCAATTTCCCTGTGTGCTACCCGAAGCTTTTGAATTAACTGCGATGTAAGTGTCCAGATTTCACTTCCATTTGTCATAACGGGCAGGACGCACTGGTCAAAGACTATTCTTTTCAGACATAGTGGGAGTTTGCTCTTAAACACTATATTGAGCCTGCCAGCCACACTTAAGACGCCGTTCAACTTCCCGGGCACTATCACCCTCCATTGAAATCATTTGCCTGAGATATATGTAGTGGTCCACAACCTCTAAATCGCTTCCAAAAATAGAAATTTTTCTGTTGCCAGCAAATTTGTTAAACATAACCTGGCTCTTTTTTAGGGTAATTTTCAAGCCAAATGGTTCTCCCGCCCTTTGCAGCTCTTGTATGTGTGGTTGTAGCTCATCGGGTCTTGTGAGACGAGAACGATATCATCTGCTAATCTAAGATGGTTTAAGTATGCACCATTGATTTTTATTCCCTCCTTTTTCCAATCTAGATTACGGAATATCTCTTCAAGGCAGGCTGAGAAAAGAACAGGTGATATTAAGTTGATTTACGTTTATTTTAACTTCAAGGTCATTCATGTGAACTGTAACTGTAGCTTCATCACGCATGGATCCCATAGACTCTAGTAGGTTCACATAGACTCTGTCTATCCCTTGGTTAAGTAATGCATCCATTATGGCTTGCTTTAAGATGGAGTCAAGTGCTTTCGTAGTCGATAAAAGTCAAGCACAGTGGCATGGTGTATTCGTTGTGCCTTTCTATAACCTACTGTACAACCTGAAGCTGATCCATTGTACTGAATTCACTTCTGAATTCTGCTTGCTCTCTTGGTTCTGCGTCATTCTTTTAGAAGTTATCTTAGTAAAAACTTTGTACATTACTGATAGGAGGCTTATTGGACGGTAGTTTTTTAAATCTTCCTGTGCTCCTTTTTTATGTAAAAGGATAACTTCTGCATTGTTCCATAAGTCAGATACTTTTTGTTCCATGAGGCATTTTGAATATAATTTTGCCAGTGTTTTATGTAACGTCTGATCACCAGCTTTTAACATTTCGACAGTTCGACATACTGTCCTTTCCTGGAGCCTTGCCGTTTCCAATCGATTCTATAGCATTGTTGCTCTAGGGTATTGTTGTCTTTGATTGGTTCTGATCTTCAAATAACGGTAAGACCTCTAAGATCATCACGTATTAAGGCATAAATTTGCGTTCTTTTGTTTCTCAGCTTCTGTTTAGCTTTATTAATTCCATTGTTTTCTTCCAGGGTTTTTTGCACTAGCTGCATGCTGAACGGGCGCGTGCCCTCTCTGATACGTTTTCTTATAGTTTTACAGAGCTCAGCGTACTCAACCCTGCCAAAAGGATCCACTGTATTTTTCATTGTCCATCGTTTGTTCATTAAATCAATGCTATCACTGGAGATTTTTATCTTTTTGAGACATTTTTCTTATGGTGCTATTGAAGCAGCCGCTTGAAGCACATTGTTTGCGATTTCTGCATATTGAACTGATATTTCCATCTCCTCCGGATCTTGTAACACAGCAAAGCGGTATGACAAAGCAATCTCAAAATCGCTGCCCCTCTCCAGCAATTTCCCATAATCCACTTTGCCCTTCTTTGACCTTACCATTCTTTTGCGCCCTCTTCGACAATTAATGCTTTTGCTCGTACCATTCGGTGGTCACTTCCAACATTAAAATTGTTAAGGAGAGTATAATTGCAAAATATTGTTTTATTGTTGGTCATGATGTAAACAATTTCACGTGTGAGTCCAGATGGACTTTTCCATTTCCATTTTCTGCTGATATTTTTCTTATAGAACGAATTCATAATATAAAGTTCTTGTCCTTCAGCAAAATCAACCAATCTGTCACTTCTATTGTCTCGCTCACCAGTTCTTGTTGTTTCAAATTTGGCATTAAAATCACCCATCAGGATTTTGTACCTACATTTCTGCCTGTATAAAATCCTTATGGCTTATAGTTGGTGCATAAGTTTGGACGATTTGAATCCTGAGCTTTTTATTCAGCTGAATGGCGCATTGGGCTAGTCGGTCAGATGTACTTTCAAATTTGACTACACTGTCCTTCGGCTTTCGATTGATGAGGAACCCAATTTCCCCCTATCGTCCATTCCCCGTACGTCGGGTGTAGAGTACGTATCCAGTTGGTTCCAGTTTAATTAACTCTTCGCCCTTTCTTCGTGTTTCACAGAGTCCAATAATATCCCAATGTATGTTGTCAAGTTCGATTAACAGTTCTTGCAATCGGGTCTCGGTTTTCATAGTCCGTATATTAAATGTAGCAATCCAATGGCAACCTGATCTAACCCGGTGATTCTTTGCACTCTCTGCCTTGGGGCAGGTCTTAGCGCTGCCGTAGGTAGTTGCCCCTTGGCTTCCGGGGAATGAGGGCCGTGTTTAAGGTTGTACTGTCATATTGAAATACCATGTTGAATATATGGATCGTAATCTGCTACGCTGGTCCAATGCCAGTTGGCAAATTTTGGATCATGTTAGTCTGAGGCCTCTACCTTGACCTGTCCATCTCTGTGGCTTTTCAAGGCAACTACTTTGAAGGAGACAATGTAGAATTGTAATATCAACTGAATTAAAAAAATTATAAAAAATCAATCTCATTGCTTTATTTACACACTTCGTACTACTGTTCTTGGCAAATATATAAGACGGGATTGTCTGCTGACCATTTAATTTTGGACTTTAATGACATTTCTATCACTATTTTTTTTTTATATTTAAAAATAAACTTAAATTTACTTATTTGTAGGCAATTTATAGTTTACCTACCTGGAGATACCCTATAGCTCAGGCAACAGCAAGCATTTATTTTAAGATAGAGCTTTGTAAAGCCAAACCAATAACTTGCATTGTAAATGTAAAAATTAGTATCTTAAAAATAATCAGTAATATAAAGTAAATTATTTATTTTCAGGTAACATATCAGTATGAGACATTCAGAAAACAACATAAACCCGGCGTTTTTGACTTTCAAGAAAAATGGCTTCATTACATTCTTGATTCTAAAATAAATTTCTTTAAGACAATTACATATTAGAATGTATAAACTATTGGTATATGAATAAAAATCTAGAAATGCTGCGTAAATACGTATTTTATTTATATATATATATATATATATATATATATATATATATATTCTCTGGCCAACCTTCCAAACGTCAACCTTGTGTCTGAAACAGCCTCTATCCTGAATTTCACTTTGTGTAATATTTGCTGATCTTAGGTCCTCTTTAACTGCAGCAATCCATTTAATTATTTCTACTTTAGCTCTACTCCCATTTTCATAAAATTCGACTATTTGTCTAGTTAGCCTACTCGGATTCATCCGTTTTATGTGTCCGCAAAACGTAAGTCTTCTTATTCTCATATCACTATGTACATCTGTGGATTATTTGATTTCTTGGTTTTCTCGAAGTCGGTATGTTGTGCTATTTATTTTTTGGGGGCCTAAGATTTTTCTTTCCTTCTTTTCAATGTCCTCGATGTCTCTCTTTCTATTCAAAATGAGCGTTTCTACCCCATATAGACATTCTGGCTTAATAACCATGTTGAAATGTCTCAATTTTGAGTTTTTAGATAGGCATTTTTTGCTATAAATATATTGTGTAAGTCTCAATGCCGTTTTCATTTTTTGATATCTACCCTTATTAGCCGCTTTTTCCAACCCACTTTCCATGATTATTTCACCCAAATATTTGAATTGAGAGACTCGTCTGATGTTACCATATTTTGTTTTTAGAAATGGTGTTCTTAGTCTGTTGCAGGTCATGTATTGTGTCTTTTCAAAGGATATTTGGAGTCCTACCTTTTCTGCTGTTTCTTTTAGGATTTCAATCTGTTTCTGTGCCGTTAATACATCTTGAGCCAAACTTGCTAGATCATCAGCAAACGCCAGACAATCAATTTTGACATTGGTTCTCCACAGTTTAATGGGCTGCTCAATAATCAGGGCCGACTTTTTTTTCATGGCACTCCTGTATTATTTTTTCTAGAATACAGTTAAATAAGAGTGGCGCAAGTCCGTCCCTTTGTCTCACTCCAGTTTTAATTTCGAAGGGCTCTGATATGTCACCCATGAATTTAACTTTTGACCTTGTATTAGTTAATGTTGCTTTAATAATTACCAGCGTTTTCAGATCTAGTCCTTGTTCTTTCAAGATTTGGAATAAAGATTCGCGGTGAATAGAATCATATGCTTTTTTGAAATCCACAAATGTACAGGCGAGATTTTTATTGTACAGTTTTTGATGTCTTAGGATCAACTTTAGATTCAGGATCTGTTCAGGGCAGAGTCTGCCCGGTCGAAAGCCTGCTTGATATTCACCAATTTTAGGTTCTAACTGTCCCTGTGCTCTATCTAGTAGACATTAAGATAGAATCTTCTAACAGACTGGGAGAAGAGATATCCCTCTATAGTTGTTTACATCCGTTCTATCTCCTTTCTTGTGTAGGGGATGGATTAGAGCATCTTTCCAATCTTCCGGATTCCGTTCGGTTCGCCAAACTTCTTGTAGAATTTTGGTTATTTCCCTGATTGTACCTGGACAAGCGGATTTCCAAAGTTCAGCAGTGATTCCATCTTCACCAGAAGCTTTGTTATTTTTAAGCCGCTTGATATACCTAATTATTTCATCTTCATTCGATGGTAATGAATCTGGGTTTGTTTGTTTAGGGTTTAGTATTGGTAATTTGTTTAAGAACTCAGGACAGTTTAGTATTTGTTCAAAATATTTCGCAAGTTCTTTGTAATTTTCTTGGTTATTTAGAGTTAATTATCCGTTTTCCTTTTGGAAGCAAAGACTTAGCGGTTTATAGCCTGTTAATTTAGTTTTAAATGTTTTGTAAAAGCTTCGAGTGTTATTTTTTTGGAAATCTTTTTCTATTTCATTAAGTTGATTGTTTTCATATTTTCTTTTAGTTTGTTTAATTAGCTTCGATGTTTCTTTTCTTACTTCCAAAAAGATGTTATAGTTTATTGCTGTTTTTTGACTGTTCCAATCTTTGAATACTTTACTTCGGCTTAATATTGCTCGCTCGCAAACTTCATCTCACAACGGATGTTTTCTATGTTTGTGTAAACGGATCAACTTTAAGGCTGTTTTAATAATTTTTTGTTTCAATTCTTGCCAGTTTTGTGCTGGTTGTTTATCAAGATCTTCTGTAAGGGCTGGTTTTATTTTCGTTGGGTTGAACTTTGGTATTAGCAGTCTCTTTTGAATAAGTTTTCGCTAAGTTTTGCTAAGTTTGATTCTAGTTAAGTAGTGATCCGTGTCTATGTTAGCTCCTTTTCTGACTTGAGCATTCAAAATCTCTTTATAACTAAAATTCAATCAATTGAATGGGACAATTTGAAATTCACCCATGTACGTGTTTCGGCACCTTCAGGTTTTTTGTTTTGTTATTTTCTTCTTAAAATGGGTTGACATTATTTTTAGATTAAACTGCGAACATACTTCAACCAATCTTCTACCATTATTGTTAGTCCACTTATGAGCGGGAAAACTGCCGACTGTTTTCCTATACTTTTTTCTTTCCCTAGTTGGGCGTTCAAATCACCCAATAGGATTTTTACATGGTTAGAAGGAATTTTAGAAATAGTCTTTTCCAGAATTTCCCAGGAATTATTTACTTTTTCGGGATTAAATTTATTTTCTTCGTTAACTGGGAGGTGTGCATTGATTAATGTATAGGTTTTGTTAGCACACTTGAGGGATAGTGTCATAAGTCGATTATTTACTCGCTGGACATTAGTTATAGAACCAAGAATGTTTCTTGAGATAGCGAATGCAACACCGAGATGTGGTGTATTTTTGAGTATTCTTTTGTCCTAGTTTTACTTTTAGTCTGTAGTTGCCGAATTTCAAGGTGTTATCATCTGTCAATCTGGTTTCTTGCAAAGCTAAAATTTGGATTTTTTGCTGATTCAGTATTCGCACCAATTCGTGTAGTTTTCCTGGACGCAGGAGAGAATTGCGTTTAAGCCAGTACGCCCCAGAATCCGAAAGTCCGGTTGTACCAGCAAAGCTGGCAGAGGATTATCTACCTCCTGGGGTAATTTTGTAATTACTAAAACGCTTCATCTTGTACTTTGTATTGAAGGTTTGAACCATGACGGTTTAGAGGTTAAGACTGGAGGAGTTAGTTCCAGAACTTAAATATCAGCCGCACCACTGGTGAACAGACGCTGATCACTCAACCGCTTGATACAAGTCAGACGCTAAGTGGATTTGTTTTTTTTTTTGCCTTGGTTCGGGGCTGCTTATTTTGAGATATTCGCAGCTGTCCATTAATATCTAATGGAACGTTCGCTATCCACCAACCGTGCCCCGTCCAGTACCTTAGGCGAGGTATACTGGAATATATATATATATATATATATATATATATATATATATATATATATATATATATATATATATATATATATATATATATATATATATATATATATATATATATATATATATATGCATTGGGTTTTTTCCGAGTGTCGAGTTGGTCCCTATTGGGAGCTTGCAGACAGTCACGAAGATGCCAAATGAGATTTTGGCGAAACGTCTGCAAGCTCCCGACAGGGACCAACTCGACAACCGGATGTACTCCCGGAAAAAAACCCAATACATGTTTTTCCATCCGTGAAACAGTACGCACAATATATATATATATATATATATATATATATATATATATATATATATATATATATATATATATATATATATATATATATATATATATATATTAGGTTTCCCTAAGATCTCCCTATGGTTCCGGTTAAGGCCAGAAACTGGCCTTGGTTTCCCAACTGGTCTTGGGAGGCGCTTTAGGTGGCGAATGAAGGAATGGCTAAATACTCACGTGAAGCACTGGTGAAGTTTCTTCACGTCGTAACACTTCACAGCATGAACGGATCGACATCCGGGATGAACAGTGGCGGCACAGTAGGTATTTATCGTTTCCCGAATAGTACACCATTCAAACAGTTTATTGTAACTGCAAATCAATATAAAAAATTCGAAAAAGTTCATGGGAAGTTCAAAACGTTTAAAAAAATATCAAAATTTTATGACAACAAAAGGTTATTGTACACATTTTTGTAGATGAATAGCATCTCGCCGTTTCCTAGTTTTTAAGGTGAAATTCCATTCGCCGGTTTTTGTCCAAAATATTTGTTTCTATAACTTTTTCATTAAAGTCCAGAATTAGTTCGACTATGGCACTCTCAATATTTAACATACCTAAAGCATTTAGTGTATCTTCCCCCATTGAATTTACTAAATTTGTTTTAATCAAGTTCAAAGTTGAAAATCACCTTTCGGCTTCGGCTGTGATCACATTTTAGCCACTAGTATTCCTTAGTGCTTTAGTGATTTCTTTAAATCTGTATCCAGTTCCATATTCAAAATAAAATTTAATGTCTTTAAATAGCCTTTAATGTCTTCATTTTGACAAATCTCGGGCCTTAAATAAAACATTTAGTAGCGAATGTGCAGTCTAACTGAGTAGACGTGTGTGTCTGTCTCCGGTCTGTTCTCCAAATTTAGAAGATTTAAAGTGGACAAATATTAATAAAACTTCTATATACTTTTATTAGAGTGTCAAAAGTGAAGTGAAAAAGAAAACAAACATTATATTTGTGCGTGATATTTATAATTTACTATAAAGAAGAAATTTGTTTCCATTGATATTCATTCGTATCGATATTAACAATGGTATTTACAGCAAGACAAAAAGCGGAGTTTAAAGATATTTTATCGGAATTGCTCGCCGATGAGGATTTATTGACCGTACTGGCAAACAAAGTAGCTGACAGAGTGTCTCAAAAAATCGAGGAGAAGATTAATTTATTAACAGAACGACTGGATGATTGTAATAGAAAAATAAAAATGATGAACGATGACAATCAGGAACTTCAAGGAAGGGTTGATAATCTGGAACAGCATACAAAATTAAATCAATTAAGAATCCATGGAATTCCAGAGGAAAGTGATGATAGTTTGGAAACAAACATAAAAAATATTTTACACTCTAAATTGGAAGTAACAAACGTAAATATTCAGAACTGTTATAGAATAGGAAAGCGTACAAAGGAAATGAAATATCCCAGATCAATTAGGGTCATCTTTGATAATCAAAAAGAGAGGGATGAAGTATTGGCAAGGAGGAAAATGTTAAAGGGCAGCAAAATAGTAATGAATGAGGAACTTACAAAGGTCAAGCGGGAATTGTTGCTGTTGGGAAGAGAAAAATTTGGGAACAAACAAGTTTGGACAAAGCATGGTAACATTTTTACTAGAATTAATGGGAGGATTGTTAATTTGAAATCTGCAGAGGATATACAGAAAATTGTTCAATAGGACCGGAGGCGGAGACAGGGAAGTCCTCCTTTTATTGATCAGTTGTTCATTGTTTTTCTTGTTTATATTTTTTTCACTGTTAGGTTGTTATGGTATTTTTGTTTTTTTTTTTTGCTTAATGGGTATATTGTAAAGATTTATTATATTTAATATTAAGATGAGGAAATTTTCATTTGCATTTTTTAATGTAAGAACGCTGTCTGGGCACTTTACAGAGGTTAAGAGTCTTCTTTTTACGTATAAATATGATGTATTGGGATTGTCGGAGACGAGAATGAAGGAGGGTACATTGGATGATGTTTTTCAGGTTGAAGGATATGATTTCTTGCATAAAGAGCGTTCGGGCTTGGGTGGAGGAGGAATAGGTTTATATGTGAATAAAGATATAAAATATGAGCAGTTATTTCTGAACTGTGGGGATGTGTTGGATGAGATATGGATCAAAATATATATAAAAGATTATACCCACTTTTTTGGTTCCCTTTACAGACCTCCAGGTTATACAAATTACAATAATTTTCTTGAGGTTCTTGAAAATCGGTTTTCTGAACTTGTATGTGAGAACGTTATATGCGGAGGTGATATGAATATAAATGTTTTAGAATCAAATTCATTTACTGACAAATACATTGATTGCTTAGAAACCTTTAACTTAAAACAGATTATTTCCGTTCCAACCAGAACTACCAATACTAGTACCACATTGATTGATCATATAATCGTATCCGCTGATCAGGATAATTGCAACAGTAATACTATTGATCTGGGGCCGACCGTTTCTGATCATGTAATTGTGTGTTGTATGCTTAATTTTGTAGTGGACAGGAGAAGAATAAATATGTTGTATCGAAATTTAAAATCTATCAAAAATGATTAAATCATTTTTTAAATATGACAGATTTTACATCGATTGTTTATATGTCTAATGTCAACCAGAAGATAGAATTTCTCAATAAAACTTTATTGAATATCTTTGACGTTCTAGCCCCCGAGAGGGATAGGAAGGTAAACAAACAGAATATGCCATGGTTTACTGACACGATTAGAATTATAGTTAAATTAAAAAATAAAGCATATAAAAAATTCCTACTTAGGTATATATATGGTATCAGAAAGTTCTCTCCGATAACATACAAATTAAAAGAAGCTAACTGGATATCTATGGCAAAGAGACGAAGAGTGCATACGGTCGTTCTATTTCATAAAATAATTTATAACAAATGCCCTCCGTATCTCATTGACAGATTAACGTTCCGAACCGATGTCCATAATTTGAATCTTAGGTTTGGGGGCCTCATATCGCCTCCTTCGCATCGATTACAAATTTTTAAGAGATCGTTTACGTATAATATTTATAAACTTTATAACAACATTTCGCGCAAACTAAAGAAATTATCGCCAGATTCGTTTAAATATCACTATAAAATGAACATCGGATAATGTATCCTCCAGCATCAAAAATTAAAGAGTATAAGGGGCTAGAAATGGAGAAATTGATTGTTTGGCTTCTTCTCGGTTATTTCTAATATGTCGAATTAAAAAAAGAAATCTGGAACTGGACTAGATCTTTTTTAATTGCTTCCAGTTCCATTTTGCGTATCATTAGTAGGTGTTAGTGCATAATAAAGACGGATTTGTATTTTGTTATAATTATAATTGTATTATTGTATAATTTAGTTATTGTATTCAAACATTGATACAGCAAATAAACTTATTATTATTATTATTATTATTATTATTTTCAATTCGGTCTTCAAATCTTCTTTTTCTATCGTCGAAAAACTTTCATATATCTGTGAAAGTCAGTATTTCACAATACTGTCAAATTTTCGCGTAAAACTTGCCCTATTTTTACATTCTTTTTGAATTTAACTTAAATTCAACACGGGCGTGGGAAGACCGTTAATTTTTAATTCAACATTGTCCTCCAAACTTAAATTAGTCATTATTAACTGTTTTAAATCAGACACCTTCATGTTTGCAATTTAAAATTAATTATTTTTATTTAAAAAATACTACTCAGTGTGTATACACGTAGCACATCCCTAATCAAAACAAGTATTCGCGAGGCGAACGAAATTCGCGACATATCAAACGCTCTGTACCCGTCAAATCATAATTTAAAACTAATTACCGATACGCTCGGTAGTAGGAAATCTACGTCCAAATCGCATGTTTTAGAAAGCAGTTAAACCCCCGAATTTTGGCAACCAACAAAACATGGTACGCCAACGTCGAGAAAAGATGACGTGGCATACGGTCACTGAAAGTAAACGTCCGACCAACGATGTAAACATTGTGGCGAGAGGATGGAATTTTTATCCACATTATTTGGTATGATGGGTCGACAGACGTTCTTCTACATTTGGAGATTTTAATTTTTAATATCTTAAAATGAGTTAAAGAAAATAATCTGAACGGAAATCAAGTATAGTGTTTTGCTCTGAAAAATTGTTTACTGTGATAAATGCTGGAGGGACGACGCCCCAACTCCTTCCCTCACGAGCTGCCACTGATATATATTTAAAAGGTGGTCCAATAAGAATATTAGAACTTGCAAATGAGGCATAACTACAAGTGATAATCCGATCGAATCAGCCCCAACCTATCCATTGCTGGACAAAGGCCTCTTCAAGCTTCCGCTATCTGTCTCTATCTTAGGTAGTCCGAACTCATTCTTTTCCCGTTAATTGCTCTATATCATCTGTACATCTTTTCTGTAGTCTCCCTCTGCTTTATGTGGTTAGTCTTGGTCCCCATATTATAATTTTCGTATCCCAACGATCCGGCGCTGACGAGCTACATATCCAGCCCATAACTTAACAGCCAATCCGTAACACCTTTTCGTTTATGTCCGTTACTTTTGTGTTTTGTTTTCGTGGAGACTAATACAATCATGGCCCTTTCCATGGCTCACTGTGTACTTCTGAGTCTCGCTATACTCTTCTTCGTCCTTGTCATCGTCTCTAAACCATATGTTGTAATATAATGTATAATTGCATGTATAGTTCCTTTTAGGCTTGTAGGTATATTCGGGTTCTTCATTGTATGGCTGCGTTTTCCAGAGGCCCACGTTTATTCGTGGTGATATCTCAGCGGTCTGGTTTTCCTTCCCAATCTTGATGACCGTTTGTCCCAAGTATACATATTTTTTTTCCAAGTGATAATCCGATAATTTTTATTTTATCTTGAAGAACAAATAATGGCATTATGTTTTGAAAATAATATCGTTCAATTATTCCTCTCGGCTTCGCCTAGTGGATTGCATGCTGAAGACTCAGCTTTCGTACTCTTTCACACATATCGCGGTATATTTTTAATGATGGTCTAAATGTTTCATTTAAGGTCAATTTATTTGTGTAAATCTGAGACTTATATATAACTCCTCAAAAAATAATCCAAGGGCATGAGATCGCATGACCTTGGTGGCCAGTTGATATTACCATTTCGTAAAATAACGTGTCCATGAAACTTTTCTTGCAGTAAATTGAATCGAACTACAAGTGATAATCCAATCGAATCAGCCCCTGACTTTCCACTGCTAAACAAAGACATGTTAAAGCTTCCTCCATCTGTCCCTATCTGTTCGCCATTAACAGTAACACAATTTCCATCATTGATTTCAAAAAATAAAGTCCTTTCACTCATTCAGCCCAAAAACTGCACCAAGCAGTGACTTTCTGAGAATGAAGAAGTAACTCGTGACTCACTTAAGGATTTTCATCAGCCCAAATCTCGCAGTCAAGTTTGTTCACAAACTTATTAAGCCAGAAGTGCGCTCGTCGGAGAAGATTGTTCTTCTCCCCAAACTGAACACACATTTTGATGGTAGATACGAATAATTTCTACGCGCTGTTGAACCGTGTATCTTCAAATAGCGAACTGACACAATGTAGTGAACACATTTCAAACAATATTGCCGCTATTACGTTTCAAAGACCTGATTATACCTCATTGAAAACCCCTTTATTTTAAATATGAAATAATGCAAAATTGACGTTTATACAAATGAATTATTTTGTCCCCTCATTACTCCAGTTCTCTTTTTGAATTCCCCCGTTCTTCTTTCTACTTTCCTTTAATATAACCCATCTCTGATTTCTTTAAACTCCTCTTTCCTTTAAAATTTTCACCTACTCCTCTACTCTTAATTGAGCTCTATTCCATGCATTACATCTGACCGTTTGTAGTGTGTATAATCATACACTCTTTAATCCATATTACTTTTATTACACACTTTATATACAATATTACTATATTCAAGTTTCATTACTTCTTGTCTGGTATACACTCTTTATGGTCTACCAAATGGCCTCAGTTGCTGACGCGACCCTAAATTGAAAAATTCAAATTTAAATAAAGGCCATTCGAAAATTTCTCGATCTGATATATAGATAGCGCAATTATGATCAAATGCCTATGATATTTGTCAAGTTTAAAAGTGGATAAAATTGAAGTTCGAGCTGTTTTAAAGGACTTCGTTTTATAGGGTATCGCCCTAACAGACGTACAAGAGTTAGATTCCACTTTGAGGATTCTTCCCCTTTGTTTTCTCGGGAAGCCCAAGCTTTTCGATCGAATGAACACTTGCGTCAACTCAAAAATGTCTAGACTTATTTAAATGCAATTCTGCTAAATTTCTTCAGTGTTTTATAACAGTATATGTAATAAGGATTCACTATTTTACGCCGGAGATAAAACGAAGCTATAATAATATGCTATGACAATGGGCTTGCATACACGGCTCAGGTTTTTACTTCAGAATTCCATGACTTACGCTTCGAAATGCTTCCTCATGCACCATGTTTGACTCCAAGTGATTACTTAATCTTCCCAAATCTAAATAAGTTTCGCTCTTTAGACGAACTACCACTTCACATGATGAGGTCAAAGTTGAAACAATCTTTTATTTTGCAGAGTTGCATTATTTATCAAAAATTAGGATGTTTTAAAAATTAAAAATTATTTAAATGTATTGAATTGCAACGTGACTACATTCAACAGTTTAAGAAATTTCAAAAAATCATGGATGTGGAGTGGATTCTTTGCCATGCTGCAAATTTTTTGAATGTTCCTTGTTTTGAATGTTTGTTGAAATCTGGTATATTTCAACTCAGAAAAAATGAAATGCAAATTATATTTTTATTTTCAAAAATAATTGTTTCAAAACAGAAAGTTAACCATCTGAATAAAAACTCCAAAAATATTTCATAGATGTGTATTTCAGTTAAATACATAAAAAATAAAATCAAACTACCTAAATAATAAGTAATTTATTTAAAAATATGTATAGATCTGTTAAAAGTCGTCCCTTCATGAGTACTGTAATTCAAATTTCTCACCATTAAGTTTGTAAGGAAAATGGAATGAGATATCAATTCAGTATAGGGAATATCTCACTACTGCTCTTTGCATCAAAAAACAAAATCAAGACTCATCAGAAGACAATATATTACACCAGTAAAGTTTGTACAGGTTTTTTGCCTGGCCAGGCTTCTTTGGCATATTTCTTCTTTTTTGGTTCTAGTGAATCTGTTACTTGAACTTGTTGAGGAGTAAATGGCACAGGGGTTGGAGCACCCATATCCACTTCAGGTGCTGGATTAGGTAATACCATACCTAGTCTAAAATAAATTTTACATTTAAATAGACCATGAACTAAAATGCTAACTTTAAACATTACCTCGTACTCAATGAGCTATAAATGCTCATGTTACCCACACTAGATGATTGAGTTTCTGGTGGCAAATCATTATACAAATCATGCTGAGGATGATGCAAAACTTTAGGCACTTTAAATTCTGATGTCCCTTGCGATACCCCAAGGCTCTCCCCAAATTTAATCCTTTTATTTGAGGTAGGAACAATTGTGGTTTGAATTAAATTTCTAAATCTTCCTATGCTTGGGTCAATGTCTTCTGGATTAATAATTTCTTCATCTTCATTAAAAGAAACTGAATGTCTTTTCCGTTTACGACTTTTATTTCTTTTTTCTACATCATCACTTATTCCCAACATAGAAATTCTCCTATTATGAGCTGTATTAAATTCAGTAAGATTCTAAAGCAAATCAAAAAAATATTTAAATGAGTAACTGTAAATTGCTGATACTTACATCCAACTCTGTTTCAGTTTCTGGTAAACCTAACAGACCTCCTTCAGTCTCTTCGCCAGCTTTTTCAATCTCATCTATGATAGGTCGAATTCCAGTTTGCGGTCTTTCCCTAATTATGTAATTTCTTGTAGAAGCACCAAAATGAAAGCTAGAGTCAATAGGTAATTGTGTCGGCTTATACCCCTCTAAGCGTAAACTGCCAATAAATGTACCATGTGCTTGAAAAACCACTTTACTAATAGTGTTTTAAAGCTCTATTAAATTAGACTTACTACTTCCCAAATCTACCAAAAAAGCCCTATTTAAATGCTTATGCCACACTAAGGCTGAATGTACTCGGGAACAAGATGCATGATCAATACAAAAATCATTCATTTGAGCATTTCGTCCAAAAAGGTAACATTTTTTTTCATCAATCATAAGTTTTTGAATCAATTTGTCTCCTTTTAAAACATCCAAATGTAAACCAACAGGTGGTTTACCAGCCCTAAAAATAAACGTGTAATTAAAGATAGCATCATAAGAAACAAAATATCAATCAATGTTTATAAACTATACAAAAATGTTACATCAATTGTGAAGTTATAATTTGACTAACTTACCAGTTGGGCACTTCATAGTGGTTAGCCATAATGCACAAAATTATTTTTAATTAAACAATGTTTCTAATTAATGATTATCGAATTTTTGTAATAATTTTATATGGTAGGGACATAAAATTTGCCATATTTTTGTTTGACTTATTTTGGGGATTTTTATTCTATATTTAATTTAAGTTGTCCTTAAAAATTAACTAGACAATTTGAATTAGCACACTCTTATTTAAATTATTTGAAAGATATACATATTTTTATATCAAAATGGTGCTACGTAAGATAAATATAATAAATCGCAATATTAATATTCAAATATATTATTTAATTGAAATTAAAATAAGAATACAATTTACTGTTGGCGGCAATAGTTATATTTCAATGTCAGATATGTTTGTTTAACCTTACTTTTTCACATTGTTGTTCATTTTATGTTTCCAAATGAATATGGAAAATATAGATAGTAAATTGGATTCCGAAAATCCGGCTGTTATAGCGCAAGTTTTTTCAGAACTATATAATAGTATCCTAAAAAGTTACAATGAGAAAGCATATTTATACTTGAAAAATAAATGTTTGATTTCAAATATAATGGTACATGAAACAGCAAAGTCTACTCTTCTGAAGTTAATACAAAATGGAAAATATGAAATTAGTGAAGTACTAACAGATTTCGTTACAAATATCTCAACATCAAGGTTGGAAATTGTATATTTCATTGACTTATACATTAAGGTATTAATTATTTACAGCAATATTACGCCACTAACGAAAGTTTTATTTGCTCTGTTATATCTTCAACTAAAAAAATGTTCAGATATGAAAGAAACCAGTACAAAATTTCAGTTAATACGACACCCTTTAATTAAAATTTTAGAGTGCAATTGTACTATTGACATGCAGTTAAATATTTACAAGGAGATTGTTCAAAGTTACAATAGCATAAGGTATCTTTTATGAAAATATGTAACATGTAATTAGTTAAATTGTTTTAGTTCAGAAGATCTGGAACTGTTATTTCATCCTTTATATTTATATTGTATATGTAGCCCAATTTTAAAGCAAGAAATGTTTTTTCTTAAAGATAATTTATGGTCTTACCTATTAAATATAGGTAAAAATTATCAATTAGTTACATCATATAAACTATTAGCCTGGGTCCAGGTATAAAAATATAGATTAATATCAAATGTGACCAATAGCTCATCAAACTTTTTAGGTACACAAAGGAAATGTTACTGAAATAACAGGACTTTTGCTAAATAAAGCTTTGGAATCTGAAAATCTTCTAGCTCTAAGTGAAGATAAAATAAATTCTTTTGTAATACTTCAAGTATTAGTTTGCTGTCGTCTTACATTAAGTGGAAGAGATTGTAGTTTATTTTTTAGGATTTTAACAAATTTTATATCTAAAGTTAAATTCTATCATCAAAATATATGTTTAATCATCTTATCTAGAGCAATAGGTCATTGTTCAGCTTTACACTTGAAGCCCCTTTTAGAATTATGTAAGTGTTATTGTTAATCTTAAAATTTGACCTATTAAACCTATCATGTATACATTTCAGGTCTGGTTTTAATTAAAAGTGATCTTTGTACTGCAACTAGTTATTTTGCTATTAAATCTTCATTATTATTATGGATGATATCCCCATCTCTGTTAATTGAAAATGCTTTGTTAGTTGCTAAAGAAATCTTACAAATGAGAAGTTATGTATGTCGTGAAATGTATCCTGGTGTGACCACTAAATTTGATATAAATAAAATGGGATTTGTTGCATTTTGCAATCCAGAATTATTTTTATATTCACAGTTAGAAGTGAAAATGAAAGATATAAAAGACAAAGAGCTTTTATCTTTTTTGAAAAATCTTAATAGGGTACCTGTATTCTTTTTAAAGAAAATCTTTGCCAGTCTATGTGGCATTCTTCATTTACCAGCATTAAGTTTTGATATTAAAAAAGAAACAGTATCACTTATAATTAAATGTTCCTTATATTACACCAAACTTCTTCCTGTTGTATTGAGTAATATATTGTACCATTTATCTAACACACAGGATAACATGTTCATTTTTGAATTGTTAAAAACTTTACCATTAATGGCACATGAAAAAGAAAATATTCTGAAAGTAACAGCAACAATTCAAGCAATAGGGAATGAATCAAACACGTTAGCATGCTTTGCTAGATATTTGTTGTATAAAACATGGGAAATAGACCCAAATTGTTACTCTAATCTGGAGACATTGTTACTACATGAAAAAGAAATTGCTCATAATGACACATTTGAAGATAATATTTCTAAAGCATATATTATAAAAATGCTGGCACATGAAAGGTACCTTTGCATAAAAATAATTTCTGTATATTAAATTTTATAAGTTTTTAGACCAGAATTACATGGAAGAGATCTTGTACCACATATATCTAAGATTTTAAATGAGTGTACAGGTTCAGCAGGAGCGATACCATGTGCTATGGCGATTGAGGGCATAAAGTACCTTTGTAAGGCTGAAATAATTGATATTGTCAGAACTTGGGCTACCCTTTCACCTAAATTTGCCAATGAAACAAGAATACCAGTTATTAAAAGGTGTGTAGGTCTAATAATTTAATAATATTATAGATATATTCTAGACCTAGCTCAGTAAAGCCGTGTGAGTTGAATCAAACTTGTTTGATCAGAAGGTGTTTTCGGCAGCCGATCCCCCACCAGTTTCGAGACCGATCGTCCACCATTGGTTGAGTTTGCGTAATAGTCTGATCATTTAGTATGTGCTTTTTTTCAAAATAGACGTAGAAATATTAATTTTAGCAGTCCAAGAAAAACCGCCTCTATGGGAACCAGTCACACAAGAAATACCATGCTCGGGACATTTCAGTAAAATTGTGGAAAGAGGTAGCATAAAAATGCGGTTCAACTTCAAAAGTACAGTTTTTGTAAATTTTTATTTCGCAATTCACACTTCAACATTAAAATAAATTTGTAAATTCAGTTAACCATATTAATACAATTTATACTAACATTATAAGAGCATCCAGAACAGCCAAAAAAAATTTGATGGTGCAGATTTGCAAGCATAATTGGATGAAGACTCAACTCATACATCGAACCAATTGGCAGAACATTGAATATTGCCCAATTTTCCATTTCCGAACTACTACTATTAGGAAAGATCATTGGAAAAAGACTTTGAAAGGCGAGAAACTACTTTTTCTGGCCAGACACAAAAGAACATGGAGTTGTGATAGGTGATGAAAAATAGATCTATTTTGACAACCCAAAGCGCAAAGAATAATGGGGTAGACCCAGGCTAGCCTTCAACATCATAACCACTGCGCAATATAGATGGAAAGAAGGCTTTGGGGTGTATTTGGAGGGACAGTAGAAAAGCTGTGTATTACAAACTGTTGAAACCTGGTGAAACGATTACTGGCGATTGATATCGACAATTGATAAAATTGAACTGAACATTGAAGGAAAAACGACCAGGATACATCCAAAGACATGGTAAAGTCAACATTTTTCAACATGACAGTGCTTGGCTCCATATTGCAAAATGTGTAAATGAATCATCTTCTGATAATGGAAACAGTTTAGTGGTATATTTCTTTTAATTTAGAAAGAGACAGTTTAGAAATCTTTAATGAGTCGACCACTTTTTCAAGCAATTGGGGTGTTATGTTTGCAATTGTCCGAGTTATGTTGGCTCCTAACATAACTGGAGCCATCTTGTTGGAACTACATCTCCTCCAAATCAGTACCATTCAAATTAGGAATTAAATAATCCACGCAGTCGAATAACAACGCCCAACTTCCTGCGAACGGCAAGGAATTGATAAATTTGGATCTTCAACATTGCCTGCAATAGCGCGATATTTTCTTCGGAACGCACAGTTTTGATCTTGTTTTTGTTTTAATATCGAGCAGCGTGAAATGCGTTCGAAATTTTTCGATAATTCGACAAATACATCGCTCCGTTGGGCGATTATGTGCACCATAAAATTCACGAAGTGCTCTGTAAGTTTGGCACACGGAATACTGATTTTGATAATAAATATCTACAATTTGCAAGCGTTGCTGTGATGTTAAACGTGCCATGATGATTTGTCATATACTGAATAAATTTTGTATACTGAGTATACTGAATAAATTTTGACAGCGACCCCTATCGGAAATCCGGACAAACTAAAAAAGTCACCTCTTATATCTTAGTGCAGAACATTACAAAGAAAAGCTAAACAGACCAAAATATACTAACAAAAAGCTAGTTATTTTGGTCTGTTAAAGTTAAAGACAAAAAGCTAGTTATTTTGGTTTGTTAAAGTTAAAGATAAAAATAATTATGATATGAAGACATTGTTTTGCAAACAGATGCAAGCTGCCTTTGATTGTAATCCTAATATTTAAATTAAAAAACTTTTATTTGGAAAACGTGTTTCTTTTTATTATACCTTGAAACGTGTCTGGTAGAAATCTCCACTCAGAATTCACGGATTAGGTATTCCTGACATTTTTTTTATACATTTACAAAAGTATATATATACATTTTAAGTTACACTTTTGTTTCAGCATATGTTCCTTCTTATATGAAATACCCCATTTTTCATACACTGACTCATACGAACAATTAAATGATGAAGTTGTACAATATCTGTGGCACTTTGTTACTGAAAACGACAATGCGGAAGTAATAAATTTTGCATTAAACGCTTTATCGTCCTTTAGATTGGAATTAATCTGTTTTAACATACCCAGTGAATTTTTAGATGACGAAAAAACCCCGGAAAATACCGAAGTGTTTAGTCAAAGAACTGTGTCAGGTATGTTGTGTAAAGCACGAATTTGTTATTAAAATTCCTGAGCAATCTATATTCTAGGTAAAACTTGGTTAAAGTTTTTATTGCATTGTAAATGTAGAGAAGCGGCAGTAAATTTCATAACAGAAATAGTATCAAATGAAATTACCAATTATTTAAAATATATATACCAGATAAAAAAGCAAAAAGAACCTGATAATTATGGAGGTCTGCCAACAAACAGCATAGTTAAGGTGTTAGGAGAATATGTGAAAAATAACACAGGCAAGGTAAATTTAATTACACCGATAAGAATAAATATTGAGTTTAAATGGTTCTACTTCAATTTTTTAAATACTTTGATGTAATCTTCATTATCTACAACTGAGGGAAATCATTGAAGCAATCAAAAAAATAATCTTTAATAATTATAGTCTGTTCACAACATATCTGATTAATACTGTGAACTAAAAAAATTCAAAGGAGTGAATTGCCTCACTTCATTGCCATACCTCATATCTCTTACTGGTCTTAGTATGTTGAGTTCAATGGACATCGTATGGACGTGTTTATTGCTGCCAGCGGTGTTCAGTCTGGTGTCTTTAATTTTCTTCATTTATATAAATGACATTAGAGATAACCTTAATTATAATGTATTGCTCTTTGCTGATGATCTCAAATTATACAGCCAGGTCAGATTCGTTCACGACTCTCAAGATTTGCAAAGGGGTATTCACTCTCTGTCGATGGGCTCTTTATCGAACAGGCTTCACTAAGCACTTTAATAACATAAAGTGTCTTAGAGTTTTGTTTGATGCATTTGAAGTCTAGTACTGCGATGGGAACTTGTTTTGAATCAATAAACCTATTTATGACAATTTATTTTTTATCAACCTGTATGTACATCAATAGTATAGTGCGTTTCAAGATATATCGTTGACCGATTCGCTGCAATAAACTCTTAACAACCCCTGCCGTAACGGAACCTGGCAAAGTTGCAAGAAACGCAAACAGGGCTGGGCCTAATAAAATAGCAGGTTAAAAGGTAAAATTAATCTTATACGTGGTTCAGTAGTTTCGAAATATTTTAGTTTAGTTCTTATCTTTTCTTAAACAGTGCAGTTCTATAATTTCGATCGTATTTTTTGTTATTCCAAACGTGTTAAAATGTGGCGTTCTTGTCAAGATAATGATCATTGTGCCTCCGGTAGTGCTAATTTTAAAAGAAAACATTTATCGTCCGATGTTAAGCAAATTGTTAAAAATGTTTAAGTATTTTTATTGTAATTAACATTAATGTAAATGAAACCGCAGGAGAAACGTCTTCATTATCGAAAACTCCGTTGTCTATAGTTAAAAATATTGTGACGAAGCCAAAAAAGTCCGTAGTGATTTTGATAAAAGCAAATGTGTTGACGACAGCAACAAAGACTTAATTCGAAGCAAAATTGAATGTATGAAGAGCAAACTATGCCTACTTTACATTCATTGCAACAGCGACTAAGGAAACGTGAAACCAACATTCTTTGCAGCAGAACTAGCCTCCGGAGAATATTATCTCAAATGGGTTTTGCATATGGGACCATTAATAAAAGACAAATATTAATAGAATCAGTGGCGTCTCGTGGGTTTTTAAAGTGGGAGGGCATAGAAGAAAATAATGTTGCTGAAATTTTTTTTTGCTTTCTCCTTCCTTCTTTTTACTTTTCGTGCTATTGAAACCCTATACAGGAGGTGAACCACGAAACCATTAAAATTTTGTATTATTACTACTTACAAGGATTGGAGGATGGGTTGTTGCATGTTGCGCAGATAAAGGAATGAATAAGTAGGTATTTACTGTTTCCCGAAGAGTAAACCATTCAAACAGTTTATTGTAACGGCAAATCAATAGAGAAAATTCGAAAAAGTTCATGAGAAGTTCGAAAAGTTCAAAAAAATATCAAAGTTTTATGACAAAAAAGGGTTATTGTACACATTTTTGTCGGTGAATAGCACCTCGCCGTTTCCTAGTTTTTAAAGTGAAATTCTATTCGCCTGCTTAATCCAATTGAGCATATGTGGCATCAGGTAAAATCCAATGTTAGAGCAGAAAACATTTCTCCGACTCTAAGTGCAAGTGCTGCAACATTAATTAGGAAGGTTGTAGACAGTATTCCCAAAGAAAGTTGGATAAATTCGATTAACCATGTTATTAAAATAGAAGATTCCTATGTATCATTTACTAATCATATAAAACCACTTATTATTAATGTAGATCAAAGTGACAGTTAGAGCAAAACCGAATTAAATGTATAATTAAATTTAAGTTATAATTTTTATTGTACTAATAGATAAATTTAATTATTTATTTATTTTTATTGTACTAATAAATTCAAAATACACAATAAACGTAACACAAAAAACAATAATAATAATTATTTTTCCCAAATTTATTCAGAAGTTAAACCACCCCGGCTCTGACGTCTTTTAAAAAACTAGGAATATTTTTATTGAGATTTATTGGGGCAATTAACATTTTGCTGAAGGGCAACGAAATATCTTGAAACGGACTATACCTATGTCTTCATTGTACTGAACACTGAAATTACAAAGAGGACCATTATATTTTCAATTATTAGGTTTCTGATTGGGAGGAAAGTGAAAAGGAGGAATTGTTCATTAATTGTTTAAGAATTTTGAGTCAAAAATACACCAAGCCATTACCACCATTCAATTGGTGTTTTCTACAAGAACTACTTCATAAACCTAAGCTAAAACGTCTCTGCATCGATATAGCATGTCATCAAGCCATTTTATCGGGTTCAGCTAGACGACTCGTAGAGAATTACATTGTAGCTTTAACAGAAGCAAGTAACGTAAGTTTAAATTTTACTCTGTATATATAATACAAATAACACTGTGAAATTTTTGAGATACATTACAAACTTAATGCTAGAAGAATTGTTTATCTTGCTACTTGCTAATTGTTATGCTTGCTGTTTATAATTGCTACTTTAAATCTTTGTGACAGTTTATCTTATATAATTTCTCCGCATCTCAAAGCTTTCAGAGTGACCTTCGTTTATACACTAACATATCTTTAGACGTTTTGTTTAATAGAGTCGAACTTATATTATAATAATTGTTTTCTACAGAGCAAAGAATTTATAATGATATATGAAAATTTGAAATGCATTGCCAAGTGTATCCAGCCTATAATACTGAAACCATTTTTTGAGAATTCACTTCAATGTGCGTTGGACCACTTTGAGAGTGAAAATTTACTGATTGAGATGTTAAAATGTCTAAAATCGGTATTAGATGACGATGATATTCAAACCAGCAATAAGAAAGTAATTGAGGATATTCTATGTGAAATTATATTTAAAGTTGACAGTTCATCTGCGGTAATACCATCCTATTGCCAACATTTTTCATTTATACTTATATCTTCATTTACAGCCCTTTAACCTTTTGCTTAATTGTATCGTTTCGTTTTCGGAGGCACGTCTAGAACAAATCACAAGATATAATATGATAAAATGTGACGAAAAGGATTTTATAAAGCTGACAAAAATTAGGTGTGAAATAACTTGTAAACGAAATGGGATTGCACCGTTTAAATGGTTAAATGATGTTTTTACTGTAGCTTTTAAAAATAATATACGGTAAGCTAATACATAGTTATGTCAACAGGTAAGTTTATAAATTCGACTATTTTGTTCGGTACGTTGAAATAGTCTTGTTCTACACAAATCATTTATCCATTCCTCTTGGAACCTTCAAGGTAAAACCTTACACTCAAAGAGATTTACCATTAAACACCAAATCGCTTTGTTTAATTCAATCAAGATTGAATCATCTTCTGCTGATGTCAACATGGTTAGCGAAACGCATGTCGAGAAGATTTAATCTTGATTGATTCAAGTTTATTCAATCTTGATTAAATCATCTTCTGATATTACTAAAATGGTAGCAAAATCAGCGTCAAAAAGTCAAATAAAGTAATTTGGTGTTTAATGGTAAATCTCTAACTTAAAATTAGTTAAACGAAACTCTTATAAGAGTAAGGTAATGACCGATTTCTATGAGTTATATATGTTGTAAAGTACTATGACTCTAGCACAGTGTTAAAAAGAATTTACATTATGAACAGCAGCTTTTGAGAAAATAGCAAGGCAAACGCGCGTCTTCATTGCTAGTTATGTTGCAGCATTGGATGAAAACCGAAAGCGAAAAGAACTTAATTTTTTTTTTTTTGAACAGACTAGTTTTGATCAATATCTTAGTCCAATAATATTTCGTTGCCATCAGCTACAGCTTCAGCATCAGAGCGTGGTGCATCAATAAGATTAAAATTGTTTTTACGAAATTTTGAGATGTAAAATTGTGAAATTATCAATGGCACCCTCACCATACGTAAGATAATATATAAGCAGGTATTCGAACCCTGCAAGTGACGACACCACAAGTATGTCCGAGGTATCAATTTAAACTTTTTAAGGCGTGCCGTTTCGGGTTCATATCCTCACCGTTGTTATAATTTGTTTTTTGAAAAATAGTATAAAAATTATTCTGTGTTATTAATTTCTGATAATAAAAATCATCTATGATAATAAAAACAAGTAGTTTTTATTAATTGTAAGTTGTACGCCGCTACATTATTAAAAAAACGATTATGTAAATCATCATTTGGGAAAAATAAAAATATATTTCTTGTATAATGTTAACAATGGGCGAATGTCAATATTAGTATGTTAAATTTTTTTATTGGGAAAGTTGGTTTTCTGAAAAACAACTTCCGTTTTTTTTTATAAATGTTACTTTTAATTTCCAATACCATGACGAATCTTTATAATTTTGAATATGCTTATTAATATTAAAAGTCAGTAAATTTAATATATAGGGAAATAAATGGTTTTCATCAGTTTTCATTTTATTATTATTATTATTACTATGGGTTTTGGATCACTAAGCTCTATATATGTATATACTGGAATTATATTTTGATTCTTTATATGTAAATGTTGATCTTGCTTTAATATTTGGTGATTTCCTATTTTAACTAACGTTTTGGGTTATTTAGTATTGAAAGTTTCAACAAATGAAAATACTCAGCTTCCACAGGAACGTCATCTAATGCCCACTCAAGTCACAATACTTTCAAATCACAGAGTTAGTGTTAGAGCAACAGATTCTGCTTCTTGCAGAAAATAATTCTTTACAAAATCAGGTAATATTCAAAATAAAATATTTGTTGATTAAATATTTGCCACTGTTAATTAAATTTATTTATTTATACTCATATAATTATTTAATATATGTTTAGGTTGCTCATTTAACTGAAAAGTCAACATTGGACACCAATTTGAAAAAGTTTCTAAATCCTGATCAGGTATTGTTTAAAGATAGTGCTTCTACAAATTTTAAACCTTGGTCAGAAGAAATAATTAAAAAAGGTCTACTATTAGGCTACTAATGGGAACTAAAGCTTTAAGAAATGCCGAAAGATTTCCGTTGCCTGCTTTTTCTACTCTTTATAATTGATTATCTGGTTTTAATTTTGTCCTGGATCTTTTGATAGCACTATTCAATGGCTTGGAATTAAAATTCAATAGGAAATAGATCAATCCGCTCATTATTGTGTATTAGCTCTAAATGAAATGTCAATTTATCGGGCAGTTAAATTTGATTGTGCCCTAGGAAATTTCATTGGATTATTGGTCCAACAACTCCAGAATTAGCAAGACATTCAGAAGAGGCTAATTACGCGGCTTCTCACGCAATAGCATTCGTTGCACGTGGATTAACAAGTCATTGGAAACAATTAATTGACTATACTCTGATTGGGAAATCAGTTACTTCTGAATTATTATGGATCTATGTTAAAGAAATAATAAAATTGCTATATGACCAAGGAATCGTCGTCAAATGTGTTTCAAACGGATGAAGGATCTATAAACGTTGGTATGTGGTCACTAAATAGTGTTGTGTCAAGCTGCTAATTACTTTCATACAGTAATCCACATCCGTCAAACCAAGATGAACGCCTTGATTGGACATCCGATTTTCCGCACATATTGAAACGAATCTGGTCTCAACTTATAAAAACTAAGTTTATTCTTAGCTCTGATATCATTCAAGTTAACAATCCTGATCCATATCCTGACGTTGATATCGCTAATGTTCAAAAATTTGTCGAATTACAATCAATCGGCGGATCGGTATTAGTGAAAGGTCTTACTGCTGCAATTCTGGATCCATGGACTGGCTAAAAAAAATTTTCGTCATGAAACGCATTGATTATATCAGCACAAACTGGCCTTCCACGGACAACCCACATATACCACAGGTTGGTTTATTTTATTATGTAGTCGATGGTATGAATGGTAACTCGCTTACAAGCGATGAAGGTTCTGTAGACCGAGTCGAATTTCTCCAAAATTTCATGCAGATTATTAGAGAGTTACAATTTAGCTTTAATAATAAGTTGAAACCTATTCAACGTGGAATAATTATTGCTACGACTACAACTTTAAGCTCCAAGAACTAGTTGAACAAGGAAAATTGGATTACCTCCTTACCTAACCAAGCCTAACTTCGAGTCCTGTAGAAAATGTGTTTTCTTTAGTTCAAGCTGGTGCTGACATTATTCCAAAACCTTCATACCACAGATAAAACTCAAAATTTAATTGTAATATTGGATAATTGTGTATTATCAGAAATTCAAAAGTATGGGCTCTATTTCCTTTCCAGTTGGGCAGTGCGAATTCTGCTTGGACGGATGCAATTAATCGTGGTAATTTGAAACACCCGACTGAAAAAGTGTACCAGCTTTTACAAAAAGCTGAAGAGGTTTTTACTGTATATGGCAAATCATTTTGACACTTGCAAAATGTCCATCAGCTATTATATTGAGTATCAAAGAAGCTGTAAATCATTCGTTGATTTTTCTAAGTACCATGATATTAGAGATAAACTTTTAGCAAAATGTATTTCTTTATTTTATATTTTCGCTAAAGATATAATAGTACAAACTACGTAATCAGAATATCGTCGTTTACAGCTCTCGAAGTGCATACATGCGAACGTCAACTAAAACCGCTCAGAAATGTATCTATTCAATTTATTGTTTTTTTTTGACAAGTATATTGGTTCTTTAATGCCATTGTCTTTTTATAATTTGTGAATAAATTACATAATTAGAGTTATTACACGCTTTTTCAACTGAAAAACAAATGTGTAAGATGTGTTTTTTTTTTAATTTTATTAATTATTTATCACTAGAGTTTGAAAAAATAACTTGCAACATAATAATTATCAGAAATTGATAACAGAATAATTTTTATACCATTTTTGAAAAAAAAATATAACAATGGTGGGGATTTGAACCACGGGCGTAGCCAGGATTTAGTTGGGGGGGGGGGGGGGGGGGTTTAGTTTGATGTAAATAAAACAACAAAAATATACTACTCGACAAGAGATGGCGTTACTGTGCGCAACGTCCACTAGTTCGGATATATATTCAATTCAAATGTAATAATTCAACTCTCTTCACTCCTCGTATTTTTTCGGTATAATATTAGGCTTATTTCGGGGGGGGGGGGGGGGGGTTGAATCTGCAACCCCCCCCCGGCTACGCCCGTGATTTGAACCCCAAACTGTTAAGTCGGCACACCATAAAAAGTTTAAATTGATGTCTCGGACACACTTGTGGTGGCCCGGCTTGCTTGACGCATTTCCCATCGTCCCTTGCGGGATTACAATACCTTCTTAATCTTCTTTTGCGTTTGCCTTAACAACTTGTATAGCAACAATATATAGCAACATTTGGTGTTCTCCAGATTAAATCTTAGTTCTCCTTTGTTTGTATTACTTATTGTTGACTTTAGTACACACAACTTTTTTTTTTGAGTTGACCTAAAGATTTTTTTTAAGCCAACATGACTGGGTGGTACTACAGAATCAATTATGCATTTATTTGTTTGTTTAATTTTTGCACTATAAATGGTTCAAACTCTTGTACCATAAACACTATTATATGTATTTTTATTGAAAAGAAAAATTCTCTTAAAGACAAACAAATAAATTGATTTGGAGGAAATATCAAAATAAATTATTAATTTTGTATCTAACGTCCAACCGAAAGTAGGTTTTAAGCTGGGTTTCCACATGCAAAGATTCATGACGCCAGTCGACTGGAGCTATTTTTTTGCATTTGGAAACGTATTAAATGGACTGACGCCAGTTTAGTTGCGCCAGTAAAGTTAAATCTTGTACTTGCGTTGTATTTTGCGCCAGTTCTGGTATGTGTAAAGAAAAACAAGTGTGTTTGTCAAAAATTGTTGTTAGAACTGTCTGAACTTATGACCCCAACCAAGAAATGGCCTACTCAGTTAATTATTAGTTTTTGGAGGCCTATGAAAAATATCCATATTTATGGAATAATAAAACAGTGGATTATAAAGATAGGAATAAAAGAGATGAAACTTTAAGAGCAATTATTGAAATACTTTCTGATTCAGTCCAAATTTTTGATATAAATTTTGCCAAGGCCAAAATACATAGTATTCGGAATGCGTATACCCTGGAACACAACAGAGTATTGAAATCTCATAAGAGTGGAGCCAGAAATCCGTGTTTTGTAATTGTAATTTTTGACGAACTGGAATGGCGTCTCTCATGTGGGTACTCATTATCTTTAAAAGGGTTAAAATATGCATTCTGATCTTGATTAGCCAATTCTCAAATTATTGCACTCTTTGATGCACCTAAAGTAGTTATATGTGAAATCCTATTACGAACCTAACATTTATGTTTTAGTTGTTGTCTTTTCAATATTGCCTGCAATTCTGCACTTAATATTTGAACATCAAGTTAATACCAGCGCAAAGAATTACAGTTGACGCTATTTTTATAACTAAGCCAGCACATAAATTTGAATTTATGTGGAAACGACTATTGGCTCCAATACTTGTTGTACCAGTAAGTAAACTAACGTACAATTGGCGCTACTAATCTTTGTATGTGGAATTCCAGCTTAACAGTGGAAACCGAATTTCGTTTTACATCCTAATTTTGACCGAAACTGAACATTTTTTTATTTAAATAAATGATATGTTGACAGAGTCACCAATACATTTGTATATCATTATCTATTTCTTGTGGCCACAAACCCATACTTATGATAGTTTTCATTTCAGAATTATCAATTTAAGATTAAAATTAATTACTCTTCAATAAGACTTTTTTGAGAGAATTTAGACATGATAGGAATAATAATTTGTGAACTACTCTTGTATGTATTCATAAGGCCTCTTTTACCTTTTAGCCTTGAGACTTATATGGAAAATGTTTGTGTAAGCATAATACAAAATATAAACCATCCTTACTCCCCCTCTTGGGTGTTGGAACTTTTTGGGCTAATCCAAGCACAAGTTGCTGACAGATGTGCAGCAGATGAAGTCCAGTATTTCTGTGATATTCTTACCATGATGATTGTTTATTTTTCTGGAATGTTCACGCTTTTACCCAAAAATAATTATGCTGATATTAAATATTTCTTTCCTGCATCAATTGCCTTCCTATTGAAGGAATCCTCTTGGAATATATGTACTACACAAGTAAGATATTACATAAAATTAATTAATACCTTATATATTCTATTTTTCTCCAGATATTGGAATGGCTTCACCATATGAATTTAGCAAAAAACATATCTCAAGAATATAGGAATATTTTTGGTTGGTCTTTATGTTGTTTAAGACATCATGAGGAATTTTCAAGAAACTCAAATTGGATGAAATACTTTGATTGTGAGATTTCTGTTGATACAAATAAAGTTTATTCATGAACAGAATACATTTTATTTAACTATGTCAATTAACATGAAGTGCTGATTCTCCAGATTCTAACAGTTCTAAAAAATGACATGAAAACATAACTAATCAACCAACAAATATTTAAACAGATGTTTCATTGTCTGCTGACAGAGGGACAGAAAGTGATGTTGGTCTTGAATCAGTCACAGTTAGTATTTCCTCTTCAGTAGAATAATTTGAATTAATATTTTTGCTTTTGTCAACCTTCCTCTGTGGAGTTCTGTTTGGTGAGGATTTTCTGCTATTATAAGACTTCAAAAGTTTTGCACTAAAAAAATGTTACTTAAATTGAAATACTTGACACTCTAAATTAACTAACGCATCAACAAGCTTCAACAACAATCTATTATACTGTTGATATTCTTCATCTCCAAAATGACTGGGGTCATGACGAGCATGTTCATAAAAATCACAGAATTGATGAATTAATCTCTGACCACTTCCATTCAAGGGTGCAGCTAAAGTTGTTAATAAATAAGCTCTTAAATTTTCACTAGGATGGCGAACCAATATGGAATCCTGTTTAGTAATTTCATTTTCTAAAATACACTCAATTTACTTTACTAGGCTCCACAGTGACTATGAAATTAATTATACCTAGTATTTTAACATCATCTACTGCTTTCAATCTATAGTAATGGGCAGGTATTTGTTGACCAGGACAAACAATATATCTTGGATCAGTCCTACTTATCAATTGAGGATCACAAATTATCTTGGGTATTGCATCCAATTTCTTTTCTATTTCCTTTTTTAGTGACTAAAATATATTCATGATATATTTCATATATATATATATATATATATATATATATATATATATATATATATATATATATATATATATATATATATATATATATATATATAATATATATATATATATATATATATATAAATATATATATATAAATATATATATATATATATATATATATATATATATATATATATATATATATATATATATATATATATATATATATATATATATATATATATAATATATATATTAAATATCTACACCTTTGGACCATCATGTCCAATAGGAATGTGCGGTCCTCGCCTTGAGCGCAAAGTAAATCTCATAATCTGTCTCTTAGCAAAAATAAACAATAATATAACTGTGAGGACCCCTAAACCAATTATGATTACTACAGCAACACCATTTAATTCTTCTGACATATTCTTTGGCTTAGTTAACTTCTCAGCGTAAGCATTCATTACGAAAATTTTAAAATTATAACTATAAAAATCTAAAGATAGTCCAACGAATGAGTTATCAAATTGTCTAGTTATTTTTCAAAAAAAAAGACAAACAATTTAAATAGGGTTATGTTTTTTACCATTAAGCAGTAGTGTTAATATTTTGAGAATGAAAGGTCCCAGCTTAATAATCTTGTTTTTTCTACACGTGGCTACACTGAGAAAAATAAAGTTAACCTATAGTTTAGCATCCACATGACATATGTAACTAAACTTAAAATATAATTTAATGCACATTAAACATAAATATGGGAAAAATCTCAACAGACTTTTTAGAACTTGACACTGATATAAAATTTGAAGGAAAAAATAATTTCGCCAAAAATTATGATACGTGGAGAAAAAAGGAAGAGCTAAATAAACGTAGGATATATAGATTTAAAATAATTTTAGACATATGATCTAGAAATATTTGTATAATTCATAAATTCAATTTTAGTTAAAAGTAAATATGGTGAAGATGCTTTGGATGACAATGAATCTAGTTCTTCAGATGATGATGAGAATGGTGTCGAATTAACGGAGGAAGTGGAGAAAGACTTTTTTAAAACCTTATCATATTTAAAAAAAAAGGACCCAAAAATATATGATAGGAATGTTAACTTTTTCAAACCTAATGAAAATGCTCAAAAAATGAAAAGTAAGAACGAGTCAATGTTTATAAAGGATTATGAAAGAAAATTAATCTTGGAAAATGGTGGTGTATTAAGTGACGAGGAAGAAAAAAAACCAAGGTAACTTGTGTGATCTTTATTATTTAACATAATTGGAGACATTTCAATTATATAGGTCTCCTACTTATGTCGAAGAACAGAATCAGTTAAAGGAAGACATTAAAAATGCACTTTCTAATGTATATGATGACGAAAATGAAATATATTTAACTAAGAAACCAGAAAAGCATAAAGTAGTTCAAGATAAAAATACAGCAGAGTATAAACAATGGTTGGCAGGAAAAGCAGATAAAATAACAAATGATATAAAGACTGAATTAAAACCATTAAAAGAGTTTTGGAATGATCCCAATTTAGATGATGGTGAAAAATTTTTAAGGGATTATATTTTAAACAAAAAGTATATTAAATGCTATTCATATGTATTTTGTTTTCTAATACATTTATTATGGTTTCAGGTATTTGGATAATGAAAAAGAGGATTATATTCCATCTTATGAGGAAATTGTACATGATTCTGATGCTGATTTATCTGGTGATGAAGAAGCAATTGAACAGCAAGAAGAATTTGAGCATAAATATAATTTTCGTTTTGAAGAACCTGACCATGAATTTGTAAGTTTACATCTTTTAAGGTTATAATAAAATAATGTATTAGCATATTTCAATATATTTTTTAATCAGATTAAAAGATATCCAAGAACCATTGAGAAATCATTAAGAAAAACAAATGACCATAGAAAAATTAAAAGGGCAGAAACAAAAGTCAGGAAACAAAAGGAAAAAGATGAGAAAATGGCTGAAATACAAAAATTAAAAGAATTGAAGAGAAAAGAAATTGAAGAAAAAATAGAAAAACTAAAGGAAATCACTGGTACACATTATCAGATTATTGTCGAGTTACATATATTCATGTATTTTGTTTTATTTCAGGAAATACAGATGTAGGATTTCAAGAAGATGATATTGAAGAGGATTTTGATCCTCAGGCATATGATAAAAGAATGAAGTCTCTTTTCAATGATGATTATTACGAAGGACCAGAAAATGAACAAAAGCCAGAGTTCCCAGAAGTTGATGAAGAATTAGAAATAGGTATCCAATATCTTATCTACCTCTTATTTATTACAATCATATACTCTAAATTAACAAGTGGTGTAGTTAATTGTTTATTTAAATTGCAACATAGCCTAACTCGTTTACAAAATTAGTATAATTTTTAGTTGATTATAAAATATTGTGAAATTAAATTGGTTTAATTTCAAAATATTATTTTTTTTTCTTTAATGTTACACAATATTACTTTGATTTACGAATTGTTTGAGTATTTCACAATATTGGCTAATTTTTTTGCAGAAAATTGGGATCATTGGAATGGAGAAAATAATTTAGACAATGATACAATAGAAAATGAACCCCATTGTGAAGATGATAATTTTAATGTATTAATGTTGTATATGTAATAAACTTAGAATTAATTAAATATGCTCTAGATGGATGCTGATTTTGATCCATTAACACCTAATATAAATAAACTTGAAAGTACAAAAGCGAGGAAAAAAAGGAAAAGGAAATCGAAAGTTGCAGAGGCATTAAGTAAGCCAAAGCCAAAATATGATTCAAATGATAAAGATTATGCGAAATATTTTGATGAATACTATGAACTCGACTGTGAAGATATTATTGGAGATATTCCCTGTCGATTCAAATATAGGGAAGTCGTTCCAAATGATTTTGGTTTATCTGTTGAAGAAGTAAGTTTTATTTATTGATAGTGGAGGGTAGTGGAAATGAATTAATAGAGGGAAGAAATAAGTTAAAAAACGTTGATGTAGCTTGAATGCTGAGAATGATGAACAATATCCTATTAAAGAAAAACGTATTAATAAACTCAAAAAGATTTACAAATAAACCAAACACCTAATCACTTCTCTTAAAATTCCTGACGCGCGTTTCGCCAACCATGTTAGTATCATCAAGAGTTGATTCAAACTAATTCTAAAACTAAACTATGTTCTTATTATAACCAACCATGTGGACCTAATGATAGTTTTAAAAATCATAAACTGTGATATTAATAATTCAAAAAGACTGAACGACTAAACGGAATAGATCCTTTATCCCGATTCATCTTTTTTTTACATTCTGCTATCATATGTATCCAAAGCCCTATTATTATTTAAACTTTTAACAATTCTTAAGTTACTAAAAAAAAGGACTTCTTTTACATGGTTTGTGGCCTTTTGCTGTGTTAGTTAGATTCGTAGTAACTCTGTACTTGGTTCGATAAGTCATAGAATCTTTCAATAATTTCCTAAACTTATATTTGCTAATTAATCTATCTATAGTATTACCATTTTAACCATTCACTTTGGCTATCTATCAGTCAGCGCTATTCAATTTTAATTCTTTATTCTATATTATAACTAGCTATTTTATTGTGCAGGATAAGAATTTAATTATTAGGATTGTATATCAAAATGCTGTTTTTCCTAAAAATATCAAAATCTAACCTATTCTGGTTATTCCTACTCACGAAAATATCTAAAGCTGATAATTTGTTATTGTTTTCGAGTTCATACGTAAATACTATGGTTCATTTAAATTCTACCAAATTCCTTTATGATGTTAACATGATTAACGAAACGCTCGAGGGAAATTAAAAAAAAAATGTTTTGTAGTAAATCTCTTTGAGTTTAGTATCACACTCCAAAGGTTCCAATGGAATAATTGAAAAATGTGTCTTTTACACATCTGTGTATAAAAGATGATTAAAATAATATTCAAAACAGTGCAAACTGACACTAATAAAAATACTGGCTATTTTTAATAGATTTTATTTGCAGATTTTATTGGCTAAAGATCGAGAATTGAACAAATGGTGTTCCCTCAAGAAAATGGTTCAACACAGACCAGAACATGTAGAAAAATATGATCAGATAGCATATTCAAAAAAAGCAACCAATATTCATTTAAAAAAGAAAATTTTGCCTAGCTTATTTTCTGAAGAAGCTGATGAAACTGAAGACAAACCCAGCGTGAAGAATATCAATGGAACCAATCAAGAAATATCCCAAATAGACAATAATGAACAACTATCAAATGGAATGGGAGAAGAAACAAAAAAATCTAAAAAGAACAGAAATAAACAGAAAACTAATATTTCTGGCAAAAATAATGATACAACAGAACAAAACCGAAATAGTAGAAGTTCTAATAAGGAAAGCAAAAAGAAGAAAAGAATGCAAAGTACTGATACTGGGTCTAAAAAGAAGAAATTTAAAAATTCTAACCCAAACTCTAGCATATCAGATGCTAGATTATCTGCATATGGTATCAATCCTAAAAAATTTAAAAACAAATTAAAATATGGTAATAAAAGTAAATAATTTATACAGTTAAATCACTAATACCATTGTTTAAGTTTAAAATATGTTAATTTTTTGAAGTAAATGAAACACATATTTATTTTTATATTTTTATTTTACATATCTTAGTCCATAGTTACAATAAATTTTAAAGTACATTGTATCCTAATTAACACAAAAAATACCTTAATAAAGAGAAAATATTTATATTATTTGTTTATTTTATGGTGAATTTGAAATGTCCATATTATCAGACTTTTCCCCAGAATCTTTCTCAAGTTCTTCCAAATGTTCTTGTATGGACCCATGATCAAATGATTTTTCTGATTCTTCAATCCTAATTAATCTAATCATAGACCTGGATCTAGATTTTGATCTGGATTTATCTCTTGATTTGCCTCTCTCAGTTTTTCTATCTCTTGACCTAGACCTTGATTTAGAACGATCGCGTTTCTTGTCTTTTTTATCTCTTTTCTTAACATCTCTATCTTTACTTCTGGATCTACTTCTTCGTCGTGAACTGCGCGGCGATGGAGATCTTCTACGACTTCCTCGAGATTTCGACCTTCTCCTCTCCTTTCTTCTATCTCTGGACCTAGATCTTCTTCTACTCCGACTTCTAGATTTCGACTTAGAACGTTTCCTATCAACATCTACACTTTCGCTTTTTCTATCCTTAGAATCTGTTGATTTTTCTTTAGCTTTAGATTCTCCTCTGGTCTTGCGGTCTTTAGACTTTTCTCTGTCTTTGGACCGTTTACGCTCTCTGGACTTATCTCTTGATTTCCGCTCTTTTGACCTAGCTCTTGATTTACGATCTTTGGATCTATCGCGGGACCGTTTCCGAGACCTTGAACGTGTTCGTCGTGTTCGAGAAGAACGTGAGCCTGAACGACGTCGTGACCGTGACCTAGTACGTCTTCTGGATCTCGATCTTCGACGACGTTCCCTGGATCTCGATCTTCTCCTTGATGAAGATCTTCTTCTTCTAGAACGTGATCGATGTCTCGATCTTGATCTAGATCGTCGACGTCGCCTATCTCTTGATCTTGACCTAGATCGTGAATGTCTGGAACTTCTTTTATCTTTGGTTAGCATACCAATGACTGGTTCAATTGAAGCATTGATCATGTTCTGAGCTTCCTTAAATCTTGTCATAGCCTCTTCGATTTCCTTTTGGGCTGCTTCATTACTCTTTGCTTGTGGTTTTGTTATAGGCTGGGTAGCATGCTGAATCATTAATTCAAATCCTTTAAATTCAGTACCATTAAACTTTAAAGCATTAATTACACTAGCTTGGTCTGAAAATTCTATAAGAAGATGTGTAGTATTATCTGAAAGTCTGGTACAAGTACGCAAATATTTTATTTCACCCGCTGAACTGAAATGTTCAATCCAATCTTCATGAGAGATCATACTATCAATATTTTGAATAAGAATAGTTCTTCTAGTCTCTTCTACTTTAACACTATCATAAGTTGCTGGTAGAGGTGGATAATTGGGTAATCCATTACTTTCAAGTGTTGGATCTGTGGTAACAATAACTTGTTCAGCTCCGGATCCCTTAACAGAATTTACTACATGAGGTGGCAATTTGGGTTCGTTTACATTAAGTCCTGGGACAATGGTACCATTCCTAGTTACTTCCAATGCATAATATTCATCTGGAATCTCCCCATTCTGAACTGGAATTACTATTAGAGCTCTATCAATGAACACTGTATTGGTCATATGTTGGGCAATACCAACTGTGGCAGGATCTACAAATTTAATATAACAGATCCGAGACTGCACTGGACATGAGACATCTCTTATTGTCGGATAGAGTCTTATATCTTCAATTTTGCCCAAATATCCAAAGAGCACATGCATCTGATCCTTTGTAGCTTGAGGAGCAATATTAGTAACTTGGACTACTTTCGTAGTTCCGACTGCCATTTTCGGGAATATATTCACAATTACATACCAATTAAATCGACTTATGCACACCACAACACCTTAATAACTAAAACGTTCAATCACAACTGTATTTAAAGGAACTCCTTGCATCATTTTTATATCAAATTGAAAGCTTAATAAAACAGCAAGTCAAAATGTCGATATCAGTAATGTTGCCAATAGTAAAAAAAATATAGTATTAATTCTTAGGGTAAAAAATAGTTTGTGAGGAAAAAAAATATATTAGAAAACCATAGAAATAATTGCTGAATTTTAAGGAATTTTTAATTCAAATGCTATAAATAATCCAATGGGCTAGCGCCAATAATTTAATGAACATTTTAAGATACTCTAGAAAATTAATGTCAAATTTTTTCAGGTTGGTATGGTTATTTTGTAATTTTGCCAAGAGTGAAATGGATACGCCAAAGTTAGTAGATTATTTGTGTTTAGTAGAAAGTGCATATTTTAATCGAATAGTAAATCTGAATAAGAAGCATAAAAGGGTGAAATTTTCGGTTTGATATATATCAAAAGTTAGGTGATTTTTAGATTCTAAACAGTGCTAAAAATTTAACTACCCTCGGTTGTCCATTCTACAGACATTTAGTGCACACGTTTCACACGTGAACTTTTGATTCGGTTTTGTGCTAATTATATATTTTATTTTTACTTAATAAAAACATAACGAAATGGAATCTTGGGGTAAATTGGAAAAAAATCAATATTAGTATATATTTCTATAAATGTTTTGCTCTGTATTTTTAAGATGATGATAATTTTGAACCACCTTCTGTTCCTCGTTCGTTAGTCAGAACCAATAAATGGGAAGGTGAGGATGAAGAAGATGATGTAAAGGTATATAAATATATGTTAAATTGTAATCGCAAATTTTATATTGGAAATATTGTGGTGTATTTTAAATATGTTGGCATTTAACCTAATTTTTAAATTAATCTTTCAGGATTGTTGGGAAGATGAAGATGATGATAAAAAGGAGGAGGAAGAAAAGAAAGTGGTAGAAGTGAAAAAACCTAAGAAGAAAACTCTTTCAGATATTATTGCTGAAAAAGAGGTAAGTTCAACATATGTTCAATTTTGGGCTACATAATTAATTAACATTTTAGAGGATAAAAAAGGAGGAATTGGAACGGCGACTGAAAGAACAAGAAGAAGAAGTGTCGCCGGAAGAAAAATTACGAATGCAGAAAGAATCGGATTTGAAATTGGCCCTAGAAACTACATTTGGAGAAAAAGATGATGAAGAAATTGGTGGTTTAAAGTTACCCTCAACAACGGATGAGTTTGAAGAATTCACAGAAACTCTTTCCAGAAAATTATTACCTCTCTCAAAACACACAAACGAATTTGCTAACTTCACTGAAGTGTTGGCTAGAAATTTATGTGCTTCTAGTAAGTATTTAGGATATGTAATTGATTAAGCATATTGATTAAAAAAAATATATTTCAGTGAATTCAGCTGATATTAAAAAAATAAGAAATACTCTAGATAATTTATATTTAGAAAAACAGAAAATAGAAAAGGGAGATAAAAACAAGAAAACAAAAGGCAAAGGTAAAGCTAAGTTAAAACTTGAAGGAGATAAGGATAATGTAAGTATAATGTTTCTAGAAAAATTCTCATTGATTTGAGAAATTCGTTATAAGCAAATAAGCATATTTTCATCTACATGTGTAATTTTGTTTCAGCTTTCAGCTTATGTTAATGACTACACTGGGTTTGAAGACTATGATGATTTCATGTAGCAGCAATATTTTATTATAGTTTAATTTTTGTTATATATTATTATAAATGCTTCTTTTTTTTATTAAACCATTTCTTCAGTTAGCTACAATGAAATACAATTGTTAAGAAACATATTTTTTATAAGATAATATTTTATAACTATAGTTGAATATCAGCAAGTAATACAAGGAGGAGCTAATGCCCTGTTTTGATCAAATACTTAATTTATATATATATATATATATATATATATATATATATATATATATATATATATATATATATATATATATATATATATATATATATATATATATATATATATATATATATATATATATATATATATATATATATATATATATATATATATATATATATATATACATTTATGAATTGGATGGATTTTTGTTTATATTTGTGTATTAATAAGAATCATGTATAAATGGGTATTTTTCCTTTTTTTTTTACCACATTCAGTGTGTAGTAAAAAAAGTCATTATATCATTAAAAAATGTGTTTGTTTGCCAAAATTGTTAGAATTTTAAAGCAATATTGCTTTAAAATGTTAGACCAATACAGAAAACCTTTGACTATTTTTGAATTTGACACTTATTCTGTAGTTATTATATAAGGAGCAATTCTTCTGCCAGAACCTCTAATGTAAAAAATGCCGTGAGATTTACCGCTAAACAGCAAATTAGTTGTTTTTAACTCCTCAAGGTGCGTTTCGCTAATCATGTTTGCATCAGGTGGTGATGATTCTAGATTAAATCATCTGATAATTGTTAGCAAAATGCGCCTAGAGAAATTAAAAATAAGTGATTTTATATTTAATGGTAATTTTCTTTTAGTTTAGTATATTCGGACACTATATTAAACAAGTATTGTTTGCATATCTGGCTGAATATTTTCCAGGGTTTTCTTTTGTGCTTATTGTTGGGAGCTTAGTACACGAGTATGATCATATTTACAAGGTTTTATTCCTAAGGAATCTTTCTCCCATTTTTACTGATTTGTCTATTAGTGCATTTAACATGTATGACGGGGAGATATCAGACATCGGATTATCCAGTATTAGGCAACAGGTGTCGGGTTTCCACGTCTTCTATACGCCTTTGTAACTCTTCTGTGTTGGGGACTAGTATTTATGTTTCAGTAGGTACCGTTATCAAAAATATAAATCAAACCATAGACGGCTGGCCGGTCGCGTTGGTGTGGCGGTAAGAGCGCCTGCTTTGCCGAATCCGCGCTGGAGCGATAGCTGGTTCGATTCCAGCGCTCGGATGGTTATTTTTCTTTCTTCTGTCCGTTTATCTTTCCTAAATGTTTGTGATTGTTTCTAGGCAAGAGTGTAAAATCCGACTACGAATTACCTCTCAGTCACGCCAGTTAAAGGCTGGGTAAGGCCGGATGCCTTCTGAGAAGTGTTCTACGTTGGTCACTCGCCAGTCGGTAGGTTTCCTGATAGACTTATGGGTAGGCACATAACCAAGGGTTATAGCCCGAGGGGGGTGCTGGCCTGGGTTTGTCGGAAGCTGATGACCGTGGTTCGGAACCCACGTTAAGCTGTAGGTCCAGTCGCTAAATAGCCTAGTTGCTGATGCGCCTCTAACCCAAACACTTTACTTTTACTTTATAGACGGCTGAGGAAATAAAATAAGAGGCATCCCATTTATGTGACGCGTGCCCCACGAAGCCAGCGTTTTGTGTGATTTCCTGTTTTCTAAAAATATGGAATTATACCAATAAATTTATTTTATTTGGCATAGTTTTTTGTTTTATATTTTATATGTTGTGAATTTTTTTATAATAGATTTCATTTTTTATCCGTAAAACCTTGTTGCATAGGTACTTTTTTATTATTATAATTGTGTTTTTGAATAAATAAATAATTGTTTGTATTTTAATTTATATTATTCTAAAACTTCATCTTTACTTACAAAATTTACTATAATTTATAAAAAAGTATTTATTACCTTTGAAAAAAGGTGAATTTCAACAAGGAAAGTGATTTTATTAAACAAAAATACGAAAACGGTAAGAGTCGCTAGGTAAACAACAAAAGATTGTTCGCGCCGACTATAGACTGTTTTCTTCATGGATTATTATTATTATTATTATATATATATATATATATATATATATATATATATATATATATATATATATATATATATATATATATATATATATATATATATATATACATACATATACATATACATATATACATTTCATAATTATTTTATTATCTTGAATATATTTAACCGTGTTGAATGCGTTAATGTGTGACTAATTATATTTCTTAGTTAAAGCAGTCTTAACTAGATAGCCGATTAGGAATCTAGCTGTACAACGTATTGCTTCGACGCTGCAACTTCATCTCGAGATCAAGTTATACGAATCTTTTGAAGAGTTTCCTAGCATTTTTGATACTCTTATTAAACCTAGTTACCTTGCAATTTAATACATTTAGTCCAACGGCGTCCCAACTTTGTAATAGCCTCAGTATAATGCGGTTTATCGAACTCTGCAAAATAAGCGGTTGCCTAAGTATTGACCTTATCATTTAATGTGTTAAGCGAACGAATGTCAAATCCAGTGATTACAGGTAGTCTTTGCACCCCACACCACGAGAATCCGACTAAACGGTAGTCATGACTTTTCCTTCAGAGGGGACCGTTTTCGATTTCTTTGGAGTTTCTTCACCTACTCCTATATATTGTTTGGAGTGCTGCTTCGTCTTTGGCATCTATCGGCGAGTCCACTTTTTGTCTAATGTTATAAAACATAGAAGAAACTGCAGAATCAATCACATTTAAAAAGTCTAAATACTCTAGAGGTGTTCGTTCGAATGAGTCTTTGGTTGATTATTAACGAACGCGGATTCTTCGATTTGAAAGCGTTTTTGTACTCAAAACATCGGGTAAAGTGAACACGGGTTATAGAGATATTTACAATGACAACAAGCTCGTGTAGCTTCAGTCAGTAATCATTTAATTCATTGTAAATTTTTGACACTTCATACCGTCAAAGGCGAATTTTTTAATGTGGAATCTAACTCTTCTTTTATGTCCGGCGAGGTTAAACTCCTTAGAACAAAGTACTTTGTAAAAGTTCGAACTTCAATTTTATGTCCATTTTTCAGAAAATGTAAAAACTTGTTTGTTTTACTCAATCGCTATAAACAAGCGACTGAAAATTAACAGCACGCCATTCAACGAATTATACTTAGCAAATATAGTAATACTAAACTCAAAGAGATTTACCACTACACACTCGACGCGTATTTCGCTAACCTTGGTAGTATTATCAGGAAACAATTTAATCTAAAGAGAAATAACTTAATCTGAAAAACCAGAAATTAAATCGTCTCCTGATGATGCTAACGTGGTTAACGAAATCGAGCATGGTCGAGAAGTTTAAAAAAGTGATTTGGTGTTTAGTGGTAAATCTCTTTGAATTTAGTATTTCACACCAAAGTTTTCAATAGAATTGATCCTAGTCATACTAGGATCTGCTATCTGTATGTTAGGGCGAAAACTTCTCAAACGACTCTCGCATACAATATCAGTTAACTTTACAGCTATTTTTAATAAAATTTAATTTTTACGGATTTAAATTATTTATTTACTACATAGTATACTCATTGCGAACATAAAAGAATATAGTATGAATCAGTGGCGATTGGTGGGTTTTTAAAGTGGGAGTGCGTATAAGAAAATAGTGTTGCTGAAGATTTTTTTTGCTTTCCCCTTCCTCCTTTTTACTTTTTGTGCTATTGAAACCCTATATAGGAGGTTAATCAGGGAAATGAGTTAAAGCAAATAAAATCAAAGGTAATAGAATATGGTGTTTTGCTCTGAAAAATTGTCACGAGTCGCCACTGGTATGGTATTAATAAGCCATGGTATGGTATGGTATGGTATAATAACACACAGATTATAAAAACAGGCTGTATAAACATAACAATTTTATCTGAATTAAGAAATGCGATTTAAACTATAAACAAGGTTAGGTACTTAGTACTTTTTGTCTTAACTAAATAACTATATAATATCACAATAATAAATACAAAACATTATTGAAGACTCTCAGAAGTTCCAAGTTACTGATCGAAAAAATGGATGTGACTTCAAATGTAGTGTCCCATTAACACCAGCTCCTATTCTGTCATTTGGCTCATAGATTAATAACTGTAATCAAAAAACACTTAATAACAGTTTTCTTTTACAATGGTACAGTACCTGTTTTAGTAGAGATTTTGCTTCTGGTGACACATATTTCGGAATTTTTAGATGTGTATAACTTGTTATACCATTTATATGTATTTTACTAAGTGGCTGAAAAATAATAAAGTTCAGCCTTAACAAATAATAAAAGTAACCAGAATAAGGTAAAATTAAATCAAAAGTAGCTACCGCTGTAACTTTTGGGACATATTAATGATCATAGTATACACTGGTTGTCCAAAAAAAGATTACAAATGAGTTTATTTATTCTTACTTAGTGATTTCTAGCATTGCAATAATCAGATCAAGTAATAAACATTTCTGAAAACCTTCACCTCTTGGTCTTAACATGCGATTTTTACAAGCAAAGTTTCCATGGAATTTCTCAGATCATTTTCATCTCTTTATTGACACTGTATTAATCACTGACTGATAAGCGACTGTTTCAATCAATTATCAATTTGTGTACAGATATTACAAAATATGTATGTGTAAAAATATAACATATTTTGAATTATTAAAGGCGATTACATAATTAAATTATAATATATTAATATTATAATACAATAGTGGTCAATAAAATAACAGTGATAGAAAAAAACGTTTAAAAACTTTTCTGATTTATTTACCATAATAAATAATATCCTAAGGTTAACTAACCTTTAAATATGTTGTTTACATTATAAGCAGCGTATATTAAAGTAAACATGAGCCGCTAGTTCTGCTGAAGAAAGGCGTTTAATTGAGAAATTAAGAAGCCAAAACGAATCTTATGCATTTATTATGAATGCAATCAAACGGTCACCATGTGTAATTGCTAAGATTTTGAAAGAACCATCTGTAAACCGGTGTAACCAGAAGAGAGGCCGTGTAAGTAAAACGAGTAAAAAAAAAAATGGAAAATCATATTGTACGCGAGGCTTTGAAGGATCCTTTTGCTACTTCTGTCATTATAAAAAAAATATTGACCTAAGTATTAGTACCAGAACCATAGGATGACTTTTACAACAGAAGAGCCTATATGGTAAAGTAGCCAATGTTTTGTTTTTAAGTAAACAGAATATAAAGCAACGTTTCAAATTTTCAAAAAAAAACTATAATGAAGACACGTAACTGAAAAAACATTATTTTTAGCGACAAAACCAAAATTAATTTATTTGATTCTGATGGCAAATTGTATGTGAGAGGACGTATTAATGAAGCATTCAATCCATGTAACACCTTGGGTACAGTGAAGCATGATGGTGGTGGGGGTTCTTTTCATATAAATGGAGTAGGTCTAATATTTTAATATCAACAAGACAAATGTACAGCTCAGGTGGTGAAGCAGTGGTTCGAGATTAAACATATTAAAGTGTTAGAGTGGTCTTCACAGTCCTCGTATCTAAATATGATTAAGAACTTTTGGAAACAGTTAAAATGACCTCTTGCTGATAAAAAAATAGCAAACAATAGAACATTGTGGTAAGAAATTCATACACCTTGATTTTCAATACAAGCATGCCGACATCTAATCGATTCCATGGGAAGAAGATGTCAATGAGTAATAAAGGATAAGGGCCATGCAAGAAAATACTAAACTTTGATAATTATGTAGAGTAAACAATTTTAGAGAATCACACTTTTTAGTTTTTTTATGATTTGTAATAAAAATTACTGTTATTTTTTGTCGCGTAATTTTTTCTAAAATATCTCATCAACGTGAATCAATAATTATGAATAAAGTAATTGTTTATATTCAGACTAATACATGTATGTCTTTTAAAGGCTCAGCAAATTCATTCTGGAAAAACAATATCGTCTTAGAAACAACGTAAAAGTTAGTTAATATAAAATATATTAATAAGGCTCCGCCACTCTTTTTATTGGCCATCCTTTATATCAATATATTATAAATACATACTATATTATAAACTAGCTGACCAAATTTCAATAAACCTGTTTGTGATCATTTTTTTCCTAAGACCATAAAGAACAAAGCAAAAAAAAGAATTAGGCATATTCATGGTACGAATCGTGAGTTATGGTCTTGAGTTCACCCAAAAAATCCCATAATCCCACAGAAAAAAACACTTTCAGTTTCTTCCCGAATTTTCCGGGCAACTTTTCCAATTTTTCTTTCCCCAAAAAACCTTATTTGGATTATTAAGAACAGTAAAAAAAAATAGTCTAATCGCTCCAGTCGTTCTCAAGTGATGCGCTTACCAACGAAAAACATTTAATTTTTATTTATATAGATACATAATATATTATAAATACATAATATATTGTTATTATTACCATAGATCAATTTATTTAACCTTTTAATGCTATAATAACGAATCAAAGGACGAAAATTAAAATTGAATCTTAATCACAAACAATTTATATTCAGAAATGTAACTTACCAATCCTACCAACAATTCATATAAAATGGCACCAAAACTCCACCAATCTGCTGCCACAGTTACTTCTTCAAAACTATAAACTTCAGGCGCCAAATCAATATTGATTCCTTTAGTATAAAGGTCACATAATTCTTTAGCGTTGCACATGTATGTCAATACCAAATTTTTATTTTCATCCAAGAGAAGGTTTTCCATACACAAATCTCTGAAGCATGAAAGAAAAAACTGTTGTTTTTAAATAGTATCTTTAATAGAGCTTACCTGCAAATTATTCCTAATAAATGTAGTTTTTCAAGGGCAATTAAAAGCTGAGCAGCCCATTTAATTATTTGTAATTCAGAAATGCCATGTTTACATTTAATATCATCATTTGTATTAGCACTGGACATTTCACTTAATTGCCTTTCACTAAAACGCCTATGCTGTTTCACAGAGTCACTATTGTTTGCATTCAATACAGGCTGATCTATTTTTTCTATCACCTGATCTAAAATATTCAGCGTCTTTTTCTTTGACAACGCATCGCTGATTTCAACTTTTTCAAAACTACCATCACTGTCATCTAGTTTGTCTGATGATGCATGACTACATTTCTTATCTCTGCTTGAAACATATTCACTTAATAATTCTGAAAAACTTAATTCTGACTCATTGTCAGATTGGTCTTGAATATTTTTTAATAACTCTTGGTCATTTCTTATATCTGGTGAAACTGATTCATCTTTTAAATAGTCTGTTAATTTTATGCCACTAGAATATCAGTAAGTAAATAAGCATAAATAGCTTTTTTTTAATAATTACCTGCAATGTTCTAAAACAAGGAATAACGCATAATCACAATTATAATGACTAACCAACTTCACCATATAAGGCACATCTTCTGGGAGAATAAGATGATCATTTAAAAATTGTACTGTTTTGTGTATGACCTGTAAATATGCAGGGTGTAAGGGAAAACACTTTCATAAAGTTGACTAACGATTCTTCACGCCATTTTAAAGAAAAAAGTTTCTTACAAGGATCAAAATCCTAAGGGTTCTCAAGAAAAAAAAATTCAATGTTATTAAATCAGCAATCCAAAAGCAATAAGAATAAACATTTTATAGAAATGAATTAATGAACATCGTTAATACATTTTTTAAAAATTAAGAATCATGCTGAAGTACGTGGCAACATTGCAATATAGCCACGACAAAGATTGTTATTTCAAAATTACGGCAAAAATAATTTCAGTGTGTGCATTTAAGTTTAATTTATAACCAAAAATATATTCTGTACGTTCTTATTTACGGAAAACCTCTCCAAAATTCCGAGGAAAGAACAAATGTTACATCTTCTTAAACGGGATTTTACAAAAGTACTCGAAGTGTTGTGCGACAAGTTGGATTGGAACACTAAAAGCAATTACTTACCTTATCGCAATTAGTCTCATCATATACAAAGGGTACAAGCATTCTTACCTACTGATTTTTCACACAGGCAAAGATATTGTGAATTGTTTATCAGTCAAAACCAAAGGAATCGAAATTTGTTTGTTCAATCTTTTATCAACCGACAAAGCGTCTTTCACGAAGAATGGAATGGAAGATATTTTGAATAGTTAATTTCATAAAACAATTAATCATGTGTTTTTTAATGTGACGTAAATCGTTTAAAACTTGTTAGCGTAAAAAATTAGTGCAAGTTATTTCACCTTGGACAACTTGAACTTTAAGGTTAATGTGTCGGTTTACCATTTTTTTTGTAATAATACATACCAAATGCGGAAAAGTGTTTGCGTTTTTATGCGGAAAAGTACGGCATAAAGATGCCAATGCAACAAAAACTGAATTTTGATAGATCGACATAAACAAGACGAAAATAGACTTTGCCACTGTTAAGAAAATTAAACCTGTTTTCCGCGGAAAAGGTTGCATTTTGGATATGTTTTAAGGAAACTTTTTGTTTAAAAACCTGTAAAGAATCATTGGTTACATTTACCAAAGTACTTTCCCTTACACTCCATATACTATTATTTCATATGGATCTGGATTTTACATAACTGGATAAATTAAAATTACCTTAATATAATATATTTGTTGATATTCAGAGTGCAAAACTAACATACCAGAAGGGGATATAATTTTAATAACCTTGTATTTGTATAAATTAAATAGTGGTCCTTTTACAATATTTGGTTTGTCTATTTCGCCTTGCTTCTACAATAAAGGTAGTGTTCATATATTTTACAAAGCAACAATACAGCATATGATATTGCTTACAGTTATCAAATTTTTCACTTCAGGAGCTAAGTACATATTGTAAATTTTTTCTGCCCTTATCAGATATTTTTCAGTCTTATATTTAACCATACGTTTTCTGTCATAATTAGAGTCATCTAGTAGAAATATAAATATGTTAATTGTTTTTATGCATAGTATGTCGGAAAAATAACGGAAGTTTTTAAATCTTAATCTGTTGAAATAATATATAATTTGAAAGCTGTATATCTCCTCTTTAAAAAGAGACTGCCGCCAACAGAATCGATCAACGGATTGTCAAGTTATAGCGCTTAAAATTACAATATTTTATGTCACCTCGTCACAAAAACATGATGGAACCAATATTAAATTTTGTTTCAAACATTTTTTTTGTTTTTCGTAAAACTTTTACAGAAACATATGAATTGATGAAAAAAGTTTATGGTAATGATTGCGTATTTCGCACGAGTGGTATAAAGCCATCATTTACGAAATTTTGACAAAGGTTTTAAACAAACGGAAAGTCTGCGCTCGATTTGTTCCTCACGCATTAAATGAGGACTGTCGCTGTCCGTGAATTTTTGGCGAAAAAACAAATCTGTTTGCTTCAACATTCTCCATATTCGCCAGATTTCTTCGTGTGACCATTTACTGTTCCCGAAACTCAAAGTGACCATGAAAGGAATGTTTTATGACAGTGTTACACAAGTCCAACAAGCCAGGACGAGGGTAATTTTTTTTTATTTAAAAGGTTTAGTTATTTTTCTGACATACTGTTTATATGCAGACTTATGCACTTACTTTGACCACCATCAATTAGTATATCTACAGCTGTTTTATAGGCACTGAATGCTTCTTCATACTTTTTTTCAGTCTCTAATTCAATAGCTAAATTAATGTGAACTGAAGCATCAATTAAATATTGAATTTGCTCATCAGACATAGAAGAACCATCAAATGAGTGAAACTGTCCATCCAATAGTAATAAATTGTTATCAACATTCAAAATACTGTAAGATTCAGATGCCCTTGATGAATGGGAATCAATAGAAGTCATCGAGTTTAGTTTCCTCAAATTTGTGTTAGGTTTAGATGATGACTCAGGTATTTGATCTGCAGTCTAAATAAAAAAATATGCAATTCAACAGAATTTACAATGCAAAATTATAGAAAATATAATTACATGTATAAGAGATCCCAAATTACTGCTAGTAAATGAATCAGTATCACTAATTTTATCCTCATCAGAGTTAACAGAAAAATCAGTTTCTTCTGGTAAATTTAATTTAGCTCTAATTGTATTTATATTACCATTTAACAATTCTACTGGAGTGTGACTTGTCTGAAATGTGTATAAATAAATATAATAAAGATTATATTTAACACAGATATGCTTGACTACCTCAAAGAATTTTACAACAATAACTGATGTAAAAAGAGCAGAATGTTTTCCAATATATTCAAGGAGGTTCAAAATGGCCCTTTTCCTACTATTTATAGTTTCATCATCAAACCTACAAAGTGAATCGTGAACTATTTCATGCGCGAGGATTACAATAATTCACCTTTTAAATATAACTGACTTTGGTAAGCTAGGAACTGGGTCTTTTATGTTTAATTTTTTTTGCAAAACCTTGACTTCTTTTAATATACATTTAATATCATTAAAACGTTTCCAGACCGTAACTTTTGTTACTGCATCGGGACATGACTCCGGATACAACTAAAATTATTGTTAACATTTACTCTTTTTGTAAAAAAATAAAACAGAATTTATAAATGCTTACAATAGATATGATTTTGTATATAGTAAATCCACTTTGATGTTTGCTTATTTCGGGAATGTCAAACATTCTTACCCAAGATTTCCATTTTGTATCTTTTAAACTCATATTATGAATTAACTATCAATATAATTGAATTTAAAAGATTTGTTTTGTAAATAGTATATTTAATTGAATTGTATTATAAAATTGACAACTTGTCATTCCTGACAAAATAGTATTTTTTCGACATATTTACCACATTTTTTAAAGGAAGATTTCGTTTAACTTAACCAACAAATTCAATTTAGGAAACAGGTAAAATAACAGAAAATGTCTCCACGAAACGAAACTCAAGTGAAAGTGAATATTAGTGAATTGTTACCAACTCCATTCATAGTTGCGACATTAGTTAACGAAATTATAAAAGGACTATTATTTCAAAAGTGTCAAATCCCTTATTCTTATAATTGGTTAAAAACTGCAGTTGAAAAACGACGAAAAAGAGAAAACACTGTAGAGAACACCTCAAAAAAACCGAATGTTATATATGAAAATCATTTTCGTATGGTTTCAACTGTTTATGATAATATAAATTCAATTATGAGAAGAATAACAAAGGAATTTTGTGAAAGTGGCAATACTATTCTTCAAGTCATTATTATATTTGGATCAACTCCCAATTGTCCTAAAGAAATTTTTACTCTTAATATGCCTTCCATAGTAAAAGGGCGTAGTAAAAAGAACCACATACCCGAGTTAAATAAACATTTACAAAAAGTATTGAGGTAAGTCAATTGCACTGTAAAGGAAATAAAGCTTTCTAATTGTTATTTATTGTTTAAGAAATATTTTTTTATCTCAGTCGTGGATGGATTCTATAGATGGCTCCATTACTTGCACCAATACATACATATATTTAAAGAGAGCTGTGGTTAGAAGTGATGTTAGTGAAGGATTTCAGGCATGCCAACCCTTACATCATGCAAACCATATAAAACAGGTAGTATTTAGTTTTCATTGTGAAATTGGAGAAAGTAGTAATTGTGATATACATAATCCTGATGAATATGAGTGTGAAACAAAACAAGGTGAGGAGGTAGCATCAAATGGCTTAGAACAAAATATTAACTGGTGTCGTTCAGATACTTTTATCAAGGGTTTTAAAGATTCTTTTGTTAATAAAGTTTCTGTATGTGAATTATGGTAACCAATAAAATGTTAGGTTGAATTTGTCATAATGTTATATGTATAGACTGAATATATAATCAGATAAATTGTAGGAAATATTAATTAGACTGATATTTGTAAGCAGTGTAATACTAACAATTTTACAATTATTTTTATAAAATGTGCATACTTTTTATCTTTGACAGCTTTTTAAAAGTATTAATGAATATTTTATTTTTAAAATACTGTTAAAAATCTTTATAGCTGAGTTTAATCATAGAATGTAAACAAATTTAAAACTTTATTAATTGATAAAAGAAAATTGTTAATGTAAAGTTAGAATATTTATGATGACAGTGTGTTATTTAGGTTATTATACAAATTATTAAGGGCCTAATTGCTTTTTAATATTTATTTTTCAGTCAATATTGATTATATGTATTGCAAATCTGCATTTATTGAAATAGTCAACATACACACTATCATAGTTACAAAAGCAGTTTGTCCTTGTGAGTTACAAAACAGATTGTGGAAAAGAAATTATATCTTTTACTCTTATCAAACAATTTAAACAATGCTTATAAAAGTGCGGTAGGACTAATAATAAGTAATTTAAAGAGAGCAAATAATTTCTAGGCTAACAAAAAATATATAAATATTTTTTTTGTCTTTATAACAAAATACACTTTGTAATAATTTTATTGAAATTATGTTTTTGCAATAAAGTATAAAATATATAAAAGTACAGTTTTTAAAAACTATCTGGTCACATTCATAAAGGTAAAGAAGCAGATATATCCTTTGGCATGACTTCATTATTAAAAACTGATAGCAGTTATTCCATATAACAACAATTTAATTGAGTTTACACAGCACATTTTTATAATAAAGCTTGTGATCAAGAGATTCCATATTTACTAATGGAAATTACTAATTATGCTGCAGTTGGTGTAAACCAATATCCATAGATTCATCAGTTGGTGATTCTCTAAATAAATTTGAAGAAAGATCTATGGCTACGTAGAGACCACAGAGCAACAGAGGTCCTATAAGAGCACCTTCCACTCCCAAACAAAATATTCCTCCTGCTATAGCTAAACCAGTTAAATAGGGATGACCACTAAAAAATATAAGTTATTTAACACCCAAAAGTATTATTTAAAAAACTAATCACCCCTTAATTTCCTTATAGATTGTTGTGTCTACAATTGAAGTAGGTAGAAATTGAAAGCCTGCAAATAAAAATGCGGCTATCCACCTGTCTTGAGACAACCAAAGGTCTAATATCCCTGGAACACATGCCCAATAAGTACCTAAAAATGGTACAGCCCCCAAAATTGTCGCAAAAGCTAAAAAAGTTTAGCATCAGTGAACTGGGTGATATAATGTTTATAAAATTAACCTGAAGACAAATACACAATTTTTACGTTAAAGAGGTTGTGAATAAACCATGTCCACATTCCATAAAATGCTGCCATTTTAAATGACGCTGAAAAAACACTGTTTATTGCAGCTTCCAGAGCATGACCGAGCCTTTTTCCACTAGGAGAGAATTTAGTCATTAGTTCCACTGGTTTATAGTACTCTCCACTTGAGTTCAAAAGGTAGAACAATGTTGTTAGAAAAACAATCTACAGTTTTACAGGAATAAGAGAAAACAGTTACAAAATAATAATAAAACTTTACCATATTTACAATGAAATTTAAAACAGCTGTTCCACCACCCAAAACTATAGACACACAAGTACTAAAGGATCCAATAATGAGACTAATGTTACTAATGACTATACCCCAAACTGACTCTAACAATGACATTAAAGTTCCCACATTTTGTTTAGCAAAGTCAATTATGCCATTTATATTAAACATTTCTAAAACATATTCAAAACAAACATTTAACATCATAAGGATACCTTTAATGCAAACATACCAGGTGATTTTTGTATATCTGTTATAAAAGCATCCCATGAACTTTTAACTGCCTCTTCAGTTACTTTTGGACCATGTTCATTATTAGATGTCATCCAAGACTGATATATTCTATCCCACAATTCCAGGACTTGTTTCTCTAATTTCTCAGACTGAGTAGAATCTGCGTCACTTACGATACTTTTAACCTGTTTAAAGCATTAAATATATCAGAAATAATTCTGTTTTAGTTAGTAGTTCACTTACACCTTTGGATATACCTTCTCTTCCATATTGATAGGCATTGTCTAAAACTGAATCCATTGTTTCATCCCAAGTAGGGGGTAGCAATTGTCTCAATTCTGGATTTTGGACCACTGTTTGATTTATGACATTTCCTACCATTTGTATTAACATAATACCTTCAGCATATATCTATCAAAAATAGAACTGATATTAATTGTGATTTTCTTATAACCAAGAACTTACTTGTAAGGCTGTAAATAAGGAAGCACATATTAAAAATACTATTAATCCGATAATTACCACACAGCTTGCTACAGTATCAATGCTACTCTTAATACTACTTTTCACAGCAGCATTTACTTTATGTATCACCTTATACAACCCTCTGATAGGCACAGGTACAAGAGCATCATGTCTTTCCATACACCAGTCAGTAACAACATTGAAAAATTGACTTACTTTGTCTAACAAGTAATTCCAGATTCCTAAATAAATGCCACTGTGCTTTATTATATAATATAAAATTGGCAGTGGCAGTAAAGGTAGTAACATAATATTTTTCCAAAATAACATCACAACACAACACCACATAACAGAATAAAGGTAGAAAGTACTTTCATATGCTGCACTGTCAATACTCTGATTAGAATTATTTAAATTAATTTTACGACTAAGACTCAGCAAATTTGATTTCCTAAAACGACTGGAAAAGAATTGGGGTTGTGAAAGAGATCTTTGAAATGTTGGCCTTTGCTTTTTCATGGGAGACTTGTTTAAAGTATCAGGAGCTTGTACCAAATGTATACCATGATTTGTTATCAATACACCAGTGGCTGGATGATTGGATTCAGTACTTATTGTATTATTATCATTAAATAATTCTAAAGACCACGGATCTTCATTATCACTTTGATTGTTTACTTCTGATTTTTGATCTCCATTACCCAACATTGTATTTTTCTGTAGCTTATCAAATTTAACAGTTGGAGGATCTTCTTTGTTAGGATTCTAAAATAAAATTGGTGACCTATATTTTTGTGTATTATGTGAAAATAATATTTTAATGTTACTTCTTCTTGTTGACCTGGTAATGGTTGTTTTTCTTCTATACCATTATCATCACTAATATCAAGATCTATTGGTTTATCATGAAATGCATGGGATAACAATTTTGTAAATGATATTTTGTGGCCTTAAATAATGTTAGTTAGGTCCTTTAAATAATAGTTATATACATAATTTGAATACCTGCTTCATTCATATTATAATAAACTTCATAAACTTCAGATATGAACCCTCCAAAAAATATTATTTGAAGGACAATAAATATTGGCATTTGGAAACTGCTAAATAGGCCAGCAAAGCTGCATGAAGCTAATAACCAAATCACTGTAGAAGCATAGTGGAATTGAACATTATTTTCTTGCTTCCAGCATATAAATACCAACGACAGATAACTTATCACTATTAAGGAAACCTGAAACATTTCTGTGTTTATAATGGTTTGAACCATTTATAAATCCTTACTATTGTAACTGAAGAATTGGTTATAACAAAATTTAACCCTTTATAAACCCAAAAGAATAAGTTCCACAGCACTGATACCATAACACCTGGTGTAAAATTGTAAAATAATATTGCTAAAGGAACCAGTACTGTAATTGCTATGATTAATTTTAATCTATTCCATAAAAACTGACCAATGCACTCAGACACATCATTAAGGATATTCACTGGCAATAACAATAAACCCAATATAGCAGGTGTATTAGTATCATCCAACATTTCAAACCAACTTTGAAATCTATCTCTTAAAGATCTTTTTAGTGGATGTAATGCAGAACCTACTAGCAAGGCCCACATCAAAGGCTTTACAAAGGGTTCTAGGATCATATAGAGGCCAAGGGCTGCTGCGCCACAAAGAAATAAAAGAAATAGGGCGACAGCATTATAAACAGCTTGTTTAACTGGTTTATCGTGTCCATGGGGAAGACTGCCCATTACTCCGAAAAATGATTCAAGAGGCGATCTGTAATCCATGACGAGGAATTAAATTTTTAAAGGTAATTGTTACTGTCACATATGGTTAACGGTCGGAAATGCCAAATAAATGTTATACTATAGACTATAAGGTAGGTAATCATTAATTTTAGAATTTTTCTCAAAATGTCAAATTGAAGGGTTTGAATTCAAATGTAAATATATGAGAAGTTAGATGCAAACTTATTAACAAATAGGGTTTTGTTTTGATTGATGACGTTTAGTTCCACTTTTAGTGGATTGTACATATTTAAATCTAAATTATCCTTAGTTCTTCTAAATACTGTAGAGATAGATATTAAAGTTATTATTTAAAGAAAAATCTAGGGAATTATTCCAAAATAATAAAAGCGCAATGTTGGCATTTCCTTAAGATTTCAAGTAATATGATTCATTCGTACCACTGGTTGTCTACCGTATATTATGCCCATCGTTATATATTACATGTTATTTACTTTTTCTGTATTATATATGATAATATTAAATATTATATATGACAATTAACTTTGCATTTGAGAAGTATAATTCATACAGTAAGGTATTTTTTCTAATGTGGCATTTCTAATTTAACAACTAGAATAAAAGAATCTGTAAGAGTTAATTGATTTACAGAATAAACTCGATTTTTAGTCTGATGCTTAGGAAAGTACCTAATTCTTCAAAAGAAGTAGTACTTAAAATCAAACAAAAACCGAAATAACTAAACAGTTCAAAACAGGGGTTAAATGGGTGCTATGTCTGTTACTGTTGGAGCTTCCATTTATATTATATCTGGAATATATATATATATATATATATATATATATATATATATATATATATATATATATATATAATACTACTATATTGCTAGCATGGTCTGGAGATCGGCGAAATCATTACGGTGTAGACATATATGCGTATGTTTATCTCATTACTACTTTGAGTCTTATGCGCGTGTCCGAGAATTGAGTATGCTTATAGACGTGCGCCAGTTTGCATATTTTTATGTTTTTGTATCACGTTTATTTATTGCGACATTTGCGCACAACGGGTCGAGTAGTAGAAAAAGAAATAGAAGTAGACGTTTGCTGTCTCACTTACTCCGTGACACCTCCACTTATAGATATTAGCAATATAGTAGTATTATATATATATATATATATATATATATATATATATATATATATATATATATATATATATATATATATATATATATATATATATATATATATATATATGGGAATATCATAGTTTATGTTGCTTATAGCGGTTATGCTGGTCAAGTTTTTATGACAATTAGGTTATTTCTAGCTTTCCTTCACCATATCGTCATACCTATATTAAATTATTGCTGCTAAATATAAAATTACCGTAATGGTATTTGTGGTTTAATGCAAAAACTACCTGTCAATTTTCATCTTTGAATAGATTTTTATCTATATCAACATTGGCATTTCTTGCAATCAAAAAATTAATAAGCAGGAAAGTAATATTGGTAACCAAAACTTTTTTAGTAACATTAATACGATATTGGCGGTTCTTACATGTTACATAATATACGTTACATAATATAAACTTTTTTTGAGCAATGTACAATATATAAGTCAAATTTAGCAAAATTAACATTGGCGAACCTTGCACCAAATCACAGATATCGTAGGACACTTGTTAAGGTAACCAGTGACGAAATGAAGTATTGGTTATTGTCGCTATCATAACATCATAAGCATCATTTATTCAAATTTAAAAACATCATTCGTATCAAAAATATTTCTTTTGGATTGTAAGAAAATGCAAGGAGTCCCATGGCCCATGAGGTTATGGACTAAATAGGTTATAGAAAAGCTTACGTGTCACTTACATGGTTGCTCAAAGTCCTTGGGGTTATAATTATAAGAAATCAGGCTAGAACACGGAAGAGAAGCGTATCAACGGCTGGATTAAATGTCCATCTGACGAACGTTATTAAAGGTCCAAAATACAATAAGTGGCTACAAGATGGAACTCATTAAAATTAAAAGAGAATATTTCATAGACATACAAACTTCAAGCGGACATTAGTTTTATATGGACGATACGATTTGATATACACAAAAGGGTCTAGTCAGCTGCTAAGTTTATTCGAAACGGTCGAATGATTTAGCTCAAACATCAAAATGAGCTGTGATACATGTAAACATAGAGAAAGGCTAAAAGACCTAAAACATCCAGTTAACAGATGGCACGATCGTTTCCGGACTCAAATGTGATAAATAATTTAAATAGTGAGGTCATCATAAAGATTGACCAAAAAAGAATACAACACATTTCCAGAGGGAATTTATTTTATAGAGAGGCAAAGGACTTCTAAATTTGGAGATCGTCCACTCAGAGTAAATAGCAAAGTTATGTAAATAATTATTAGTAACTCGATTAACGGCCACCCTAAAAAAGCACAGTTAAAAGAACGCTAGAGCAATAACAAGTACAACGATCTCACATAATAACAGAGCTTGCTGGATAAGAGAGGAACGTTATGTCTATCAGGACTGTGAGAAAATGAAAAATGAGCTATTCACAGTCGATGTGGTTTCTGGTGTAATTAAACAATTTCAACAAAGGAGATTCGTCCAGTCCAATTGGGTACTGTATTGCCATGAATCCCCTTTCAAGCCGTTTGAACTCGAGCAAATATGGTTTCTACATAGACGATCTAAAATTATTTGCATCATCAAACAATTGGGGTTCTGAACATTTTTTTTTGTCATAAATGGAAAGATCATATATAAGTTTCATAACAAAACTATTTTTATTTTTTTCCTTATAATTAAAAAGTTATATTAAATTGAAGATAAATTTTTAAACCCAGTACCGATGACGCGCCGACAGTTCCCGAAAAAAACCCGAGCTCATGTGACCTCACAATGATAAAACGAACGCCAATATCGCCAATATCAGGTCGACTTGGAACAATTCGGAAGTCACACCGAAATTTTCTTTCGCGCTCTTTCCGAAAAGACGTTGGGAAAGAATTGGAGTCCCGGGCAAATAAAATAATTTATCGATCTTAGTCATTGTTCTATAGATTTACGCTATATCTTTCACTGCATTTTTTTGCTGTTTTTGATGTTATACTCATATATCTTTACATAAGACATAGAGGCTCAAAGGTAAGTTAAGAATGAAATATTGAAATTAGATTAGGGTTCCTTTTGTTTTTGCATTCGTTTTTATAATTTTTATTTAATTATTTAATACGTAGGGAAAACAAATTAACGTATCAAATTTGTAGAAAGGAATATCCCTGCGTGTTCATGAAGAATCTACGTGTAGCAACACTACCGAGAGTAGTAACAATGAGAAAGCCCTGCAGGATCGTCTATTTTGTAGGATACGAATAATAATATTCAAGAAAGCGCGAATAGACAAGAACAAAATTCGACTACCAATTTGGAAGGTAATCGTATATGAAAAGTCTTATACTTATGAAAGTTTTACAGGATAACCTAATTCGTAGATGATCGAAGAGTACAGAAATTTATGACTATAAAAGCTTTCCACTAAAAAAAATGGGTTAGGTGATTTCTCGTATTTTTGAAATCTCTGGCTGGTCATGCATTATAGATAGTTAGCAGCTGAAAGTATTCATATCTACAAATATTATTAAATTAAGAGTCTAATGTGGTGATTTGTAAAACATGTAAGGCAAAAAATCGCCATCGTTTAAAAAAATCTGAAAACCTTAATTAAAGCAATAATACTACATTATTGCCGGTGATTTATGGTGGTGGCAGTTGGGTAAAGGCGAGCAGAGGCACCACTTGGAGAAAGGGTGAAAGATTTATGTAATATTTCCTTCTCCGGTCTCATTGCGCTATCTTGTGGGCCTACCTTTTCCGAGGTTTCAGGCAGAATATTACGAGCAGTCCTGACTGCTACGAGCATTCGCCGTATGATGGCGTGAGTTGTGTGCTATTACGACCCTCCATCAAAATGGCTGCTGTAATAGATGATAAAAATTGTGGAAGAATTCGCTGGTGATCTCAATAGAGGAAAAATGGTAAACAAAGGTTTTGAGATACAGAAAGATGAAAACGGAAAAGATTTTCTGAAAGAAATTATCTCAATTATATAACTCGGGACAACAGTGTTGTGGATAACCGAAGTCGATATGGAAGCAGGTCATCCAAGACAATTCAGCATATATCAGGAGGCATTAACAAGAGCGACGCAGTGGCGAAGATCCTGCATCAGGAATTGGCAATAAAATTACAGCTAAAGATACTGGAAAGAGTTTTGAATTCTTTCAAAGAGCCTGATAAAACAACATCTAAACATTAGTGCTTAATGATCAACTATTTAACCCCATGCAGAAGACTGCTTTGCTTGGAATAGCTCGCCCGAAAGTTTTTGGATAATAACAAAAGACCTAAAACATCTAGCGTTAAGGCGAGGGGCGGAGAGTCCGCTTAGTGAGTAGCGTCACCACCTTCCCAAGCTGAGAGGAGTGAACTTTTGGAGTAAAAAATCCCCCAAGTTTAAGATCCATCGTACCGATGAGCTGAATGGCACAGAGTTAAAATGTCTCTAATGATGTCTCCGTATAACCAGTGCCCTAATGCTCTCCGCTAGTAAATAGCTTTTCCAAGGCAAAGCTTGAGCATTTCCCGGCAAAAGTTCTTTTGGAGTAAGACGGTTCCTTGGGTGACTAATGTTTCCCTTGTCTCAGAACTAAAGGTTATGGACAGTAAGATGAATAGATGTATTGTTCAAAATGGTAGGATTTTGCGGACAAAAACCTTTCGGAATCGTCGAGACGATTTGTCCTGGTTTGGCGAGTCTTAGTCCAGTTAACGAAGCATTTAATTGAAATTTGAGATAAAAGACTGACTTTTTGATATAAGTTTGTTTGAGACATTCTATAACTATCCATACAAATAAATCTGTTACCAACCCCCGGCGAGGGCTAGAAAAAAAATTAACAAAGTGTTTTTTCAAATAATTCAAGAACTATAAGAGTTAGGAAAAAAAGTTCCAAATAAAAGAGCATATATATAGAGCATGCAATATAGAGCATACAATTCTACATAAAAATGATCTTATACCTTTTTCTACTATTATCAAGATTAACAGAGTTAGAGAGCCTGTCAGTTAAGGGATTAAACAAAAATTAAAAAAAAATATAACTAGCAGAAAAAAAATGAATTTAAAACTTTTTTTTTGAATCTACTCAAAAAAATATAAACTTTCTTCTCAAAGAAATACATATTTTTTAAAATTGTTATTAAAAAAGTTATAACTATTAAAATTTTTAAATTATTAATTATAATGACTAAATAGCGTTAAAAAATTGTTTTTTCTATTTTGTTTGATTTCTTATTTTAAATAATGAAAAATAGTTTGTAGCGTTCACAAATTCTTGATCGCTACAGGTAGCATTCGTAAATTGTTGATCACCACTGGTAGGTTTATTTCGGACAAATTCTTAACTGAAAGAGCTCCGGTATCGTTTGGACAAGGCAAGACAGTCTAACTCCAAATCTCCAGGTGGGCGGACGTTTTCGCGCCTTACCTTTCCGACCGAGGTACGTAGGTTTGCTGGCCAAGTCACGCTTGGGTTGATTTTTATGATATTCTTATAGAGGGTTTTACGACCCGGCAGCAGAGAATCCGATCAACAGACATCAGGCCATTGAACGACCACCTATTACAGAGCCCGACCAACGTGGAAACCTTACACCTTTTCGGGGCCACATGGCACAGTAACCGGTTGGTCAGATCGAGATTATTTCGGGACCCCCGCATAGGGATACCGGACTGCCCGCAGTCGTACTCAGTGTTTTTGGACACCCAGTACCGGATAGGCAAGGATAGACAACATCAGGAAATAAGGCCAGATAAACACTTTTTTATTATATTTTCATGTACCGTTAAGGATTGCAGTTACTATTTATTTTTCACAAATACATTTTTACCATAATTTCTTATACTGATAATGGTCACGTTATCACCTTATATTTTGTATCTATTTGCCGTCTGACCATTCTTGGTTACCCTAGCGTTATATATTTATCTTTTTACTATTGGCAGAATAGAGGAAATAACCTCTAACTTGTAAGTATAGGGACATAGAGACCAGCTGGTGTAATTCAGAGCTGTTTATTTGATTTTTGCTTTCTTTTACGGTAAGGTTTGGAGAACCACCTTCCCTAAACCTTCCCGTGTCTTTTGTTTGATAGTTTTAGTTATTCCTTTTTTTGTGTGCTTTGTGTCGTTCTTTTTTGAGTGTGCTTTTGTAATATATATATATATATATATATATATATATATATATATATATATATATATATATATATATATATATATATATATATATATGTATAAAATTCTAGTAAACCGTTTTATTTAAGATAGACCCCTTCCCGGTTCCAGGGTCTTTTCCGATATATGAAGTAACCGGGTGGCGCTCAACTTTTGTCGTGGCTTCATTCTGTCCTGGACCTTCTTCCCGGTGCTCCCGGCGAACAGCTGCCGTCGCTGTGATCTATATATTTTTTATTTTGTTTCAAAAGAGAAAATAATAGGTCACATAAATTTGACGCCCAACAACGTGGGGCTTGATTTCAAGGACAGTTTGATGCTAGAGTTTTAAGCACAATCTCAGAAAAGGAAGCACAAGTACAGGAGAATTGTAGATTTGTTAATGAATAGAAACATTAGAAGTTAATAAAATTGCTAGTTAAGACGGAAACGCATTTCCAAATCTTTTAAAAAAAAAAACCATCGAGATAGCGAAGAACATTCCTTAGGTGTACCGGAGAATGATACAGTAGTTTGGAAATTTTAAATGTCAAAGTCAAATTAAAATAACTAAATATCCGAAATAAATATATTTGCGAGAAGGAAGGAGTTTTCTTATCAGTTCGTCAACATTTTTTGAGAAAACAAAATTCGCCTTCGATAGCGTTCTTTCTATTTTATTTTACAGTTTTATTTTATATTTTTATTTTTGAATAATGTACAATGACCTTGTATATTTGCAATTTATGAGTTAATATAGAGTTAATCTATTTTCTATTACGGTATTGTATCTGGGATACCGGGAGGGTTAGTCTAGTTTTTCTCAATTTAATACCGGGTGTATTCAAAAAGATTTGGGAATGTAAAATTTTTTTAGTAAACGTGATCTTACTCTTACATGTTGTTTTTGATCTGGTTTTTAAATTTTGTTATATCATGATGGCTGACGATAGATTTAAAGTTAATAATTTAGAGATTAGAAATAGGACTTTTTAATTCAGCTGTCGAATTTTTCGTTGGCGACGCCTTTGTGTGGTTCCGAAGTGTAAGGGGTGTTGTGTCAAATTGGTCAGGTCTTGTTTCAAGGTTGAAGAGAGATTTTTTGTCTCCTCATGCAGACGATGATGTCTGGGAACAAGTCCGGCAGAAGAAACAGAGACGCGCTGAAGCAGTTATTATTTATGTGGCTCAGATGGAGATTTTGTTCTCTCGGTTGTCCGTGACCCCTGCTGAAGTTACCAGAGTCAAGTACATCCGGAGGAACTTGTTGCCTGAATATGTGGCGCAGTTGGCGTTACACGATACTGTTACTGTCTCCGAACTATCGGCTTTGTGTAGGAAGTTGGAGGATGTTCTACCCTCTACTTCTAGAAAACCCTCTCAGTTGTTTGCTTTCGATGACCCTCATAAGAGTGGCTGGTCACGTCGAGATAAGAGAGAGAGTGCTGGTGGTTCTAAGGAAGATCCACTTCACCGTGAGTGAAGTTGTTCTAGTGGTAAAGATGTTCGTAGTTTTGGTAAAGATTCTGGGAGACCTCCTGCGGTTGTGTGCAAGGGAGATAGGAAAAATAGCCCTAAACCTAAGGTTGTGTGTTTCAACTGTAAGGGAGCCAATCACACTTTTCGTTCGTGTACTGAGAAGAGAAAAGTTTTCTGCTTCCGTTGTGGTGAACCTAAAGGTAAGCTTGGTTCTTGTCCTAAGTGCTCAAAAAACTAGTTAGGCCATCAGGTGTCGCATGTGGTCGGTATCCTGATAGAAGGCAAACCGCAAGGTCGCACGTTAACAGGTCAGGTTGGAACAAATGGTTAAAACACGTATCTAATTTTTATAAGACTTATACCCGTGATTCGGAAGTTTGACCATTGTTTCTAAAAAGGGTTAATGACAATCGTCTATATATTTCCGTCAAACTTTATGATCAGAACATCATTGTTTTATTAGATTCTGGAGCTAACACCTGTATAGTTGGTGCTAGCGGAGTTAAGATCTTAAAGAGACTCAAGATTAAAATTCGTCAAAGCAATAACTCTAGTGTGTTTACTGCCGATGGAACTCGACAGAAGGTTGCTGGTCTTGCAGACCTACCGATTTTTATTAACGATTGTTGTCGAATCATTAAAGTCCATATAGTACCCTCCGTAACACATGCTTTTATTTTTGGTAACGATTTTGCTAGGAGTTTTAATCTAGTAATGAATTTTAAGAATAATCATTGGTCGATTCACAATGATGACTTCGTGCTAGGTGCAGTACGAAAAGATTCTGATAACCCTCCAGTATCCAAACTTTTTTCCATTGACGATCTTTCCATTATCCAAAGGGCGGAGGCTCTAGAACTGTTAGATTCTTTTAGAAAACTTGACAGGAAGGATAGGTTAGGACGGACCGATAAGATTAAACTCTCTATAGATACGGGCGATAACCAACCTTTCAAAAAGAAACCTTATTTACTATCCCCCTGTATGTAAGAAATTCTGAATAAAGAGTTAGATTTTATGATCCAATTGGGCGTAGTCGAGGAATCTCATAGTCCATGGTGCTCTCCAACGCTTTTGGTAAGGAAGCCCACGGGTGAATATAGATTTTGTTTTGATGGAAGATTTTTTAACGCTCTGACGAGACACGATAGTTTTTCATTACCCCACGTAGACAGAATACTGAGTAACTTACGAAATGCCAAATACATTTCCTCCATTGACTTGAGACAGGCATTTTGGAAAATACCACTTGAAGACGCTTCTAAAGAAAAAACCGCTTTTTCTGTTATCGGTCGTGGACAATTTCAGTTTACAGTCGTTCCCTTTGGCTTGTGCAATGCGGCACAACCACAACAGAGGTTGGTTGATTCGATATTTGGACCTAAATACGAACCACATATTTTCTCGTATCTGGATGACATATTGCTATGCTCTCCTACCTGGGAACATCATGTGGAACTTTTAAAGACCGCTAAGAACCTACTTAAGGAAGCTGGTCTTACTGTTCATTTAGAAAAATGCCAATTTTTTAGGACATCTTTAAAGTATTTAGGGTATATAGTCGGTAACAATTCTCTAGCTACTGATCCGTCAAAGGTGGAGTCTATGTCGAACTATCCGCGTCCGCGCACTTCAACCGAGGTGAAACGTTTCATTGGTATGTGTTCATGGTACCGTACGTTCATTAAGGACTTTTCTTCTCTTGTTAGTCCCTTGAACGACCTTCTTAAAGGCAAGAAGAAAAAACAAGCCATAGAGTGGAATGAGAGAGCGGAGTCTGCATTTTTAGCCATCAAACAGAAACTTATAAGTGCACCAATCTTAGCTCAGCCTGATTTTAGTCAGACATTTTTCGTTCAGTTCGATGCGTCTGATGTCGGCATTGGAGGTATGTTGACCCAGTTTATAGACGGAGAGGAACGAGTAATCGCTTACGCGAGTCGCTCCTTATCTAGAGCGGAAAAGAATTAAAAAGTTATATTCTGTATTGAAAAATTTAGGCCTTGGATAGAAGGTTCTCGTTTTACGGTCATCACTGATCATTTTAGTCTCCTGTGGCTTTTTAATTTAAACACTCCGTCAGGTAAACTTAGTCGTTGGTTACTGAGGTTAAGACAGCATACTTTTGACCTACAGCATAGAAAAGGTTCGATGCACTTGGTTCCTGATGCTTTGAGTAGAATACCGCATCCTGAGGCAGAGAGTAGCCTTTCAGCAGATTCCGAGAATACGTGTTTGCAAGTTTCATCCATCTCGATCGAAGTAAATTCTCTTGACCCCTGGTATATTGCGCTCCGTGAAAAGATTGTAAACAACCCGGACAAATTTCCTCAAGTACATATTCATTTTTCCGTTGAGAAATGCCAAATGCCCTGTGGTCATGAACCATATAGAGAATCACATATTCCTTTCGGTTGGAGTTCCCCAAATCCTGATTTGTGATAACGCTCCGAATTTCAAGAGCAAGGGTATGAAGGAATTATGTGACAGGTATAAAGTTAAGCAATGGTTCACCCCGATTTATTCTCCTCAGTGTAACTTCGTGGAACGTAATAATAAAACCATTACGACAGCTATCAGGTGTTACATAGATAGACACGAGGACTGGGATTTGCATATTCCGGAAATCAGACAGGCCATCAATACCGCGATCCATGAAGTAACCGGTTTCCCCCCGTCATACCTGATGTTCGGAAGGCATGTTCCCTTATCTGGAGAATATTATAACTCCCCTTTCCCGGACCAATCTATTGAAGTCGTACCTGGTGACAGGGGCACTTATGCCGAGAACTTGAAAGAGTTTCGTGATTTGTTTGTTGAGGTGCGTCGGAAACTTCACTCCGCATATGAGAGGAATTGAAAATCCTATAACCTCCGGAAACGGGATGTAAGTTTTAAAGTGGGTGATAGAGTTTGGCGTCCTAACAAGAAGTTGTCGAGTGCTCCCGATATGTTCGCATCGAAACTTAGCCCCAAACACATTCTTTCCTTTGTTTTTAAGAAGTTGTCTCCTTTAGTTTACGAATTAAAAAATGTGGATGGGTCACGTGCAAGGAAATGGTACGTTAAAGCTTTATTACCCTGTGTAGAGTCTTCCGATGTTCCCGGAGTTGACCATAGTTAGACTCAGTGACGTTTTTGATTTATTTTTTGTTCTGAGCTGGCAGTTTTTAGGTACAGCCTCGCTCAGCCTTTTTAGTTCTTTTTTGGAAAGGTCACTTTTCACTTTTCTTTTTCTTTTCCTTTTTGTACTTTTCCAGACTTGTTCAGTAAGAACAAGCCTGTGATACGTTATGGAGTTTGCGCTAGACGCATCTTATTTGAGAGGAGAAATCTTTGTTCCTCCGTTTTGAGTTTGTCTAGAATTACTTGAAGAGTAAATCTACGTTTTGTTTAAATGAAGTAGGGGACTTACTTCGTTTTGTCGACATATGGCAGTGTTGTCCACCTTTGGTTCCGCTGTGCCCGTGCGGCGATTTACCTCGTAACCTTAGGATCAGATGGCATTTCCATTGCATGTCGCTGGCTTTAGCCAAGTTACGTTCGGTAGAAGTTTCGCGTTGGCATAAATTGCCACGGAAAAGTTTTTGTTTTGTCGACACTGGACGTTGATGTCTGCCTTTGGTTGCGTTGTGCCAGAGTGGCGATTGAGCTCGTAACCTTAGGAACAGCTAGCGTTTCAGTTCGGTGTCGCAAGTTTTACTTAGCCAGGTTGGATTTATTTTGGAAGTAAGTCATGAATTGGCTGTGCGAATTTTTCGCGGTCGTTCTGCATTAAGTTTCGCGTTGGCGTGAATTGCCACGGAGACGTTTTCTTTGGTTGACACATGGCCGTGCTGTCTCTCTTTGGTTCCGTTGTGCCCGAGTGGCGATTGAACTCGTAACCTTAGGACCTGATAGCATTTCCATACCGTGTCGCTGGCCGTAGCCAGATTGTGTAGATTTACTTGAGAAGTAAATCGTGAGACTATATCTGCGATTTTTCGCGGTGATTTGCGTTACGTTCCGTGTTGGTGTGATTCGCCACAGTATCGTTTTCTTTGGTTGACACTTGGCAAAGCTGTCCGCCTCTGGTTCTGCCGAGCTCAAGTAGCATTCAAGACTCGTAATCTTAGGATTAGATAGCGTTTCCGTTTGGTGTCGCAGACTTTAGTTAACTCAGTTGTATTCGCTTGGGAAGTGAATCTAGAGTTGTTCCTGCGAGCTCCTCGCAGCGAGGCTGCGTTACGTTTTGCGTTGGCGTGATCCGCCACAGCAAAGTTTTTTCGACCTTTGGTAGTGCTTTCCGCCTTTGGTTCCGCTAAGCCCGAGTGGCAATTGGACTCGTAACCTTAGGATTAATAGCGCTTCCATTCGGTGTCTTTGGCCTTTGGCCCGGGTTTGATGGTGGATATGTTGGTACTACCTTTCGTTAGCTAGTTTGGCGCAAGCCGTGGGAAGGATTTAGGCAAATATAAATGTATTTATGCTTGGATTTTAGGCCTTTCTCATAACCAACAACTGTAGCCTTCAGCCAATAGATTTTTCCTTGGCTAGATTTTTAAATTGGTACGATTGAATGTTACGAGGGAATTGCGTTCTTTTGTCTCAGCGACAAGCTTGTTTGGTTTTCTGGTTTAGAAGTCCGCACCAATTATGACCTACCGAATTTGACCTACTTATTGTGACTCTCATAGGGACGTGTGATACGCGAAAGTTATCAAGACTAAACCTAGTGACAACCACGCTTCTGTGTTTCGCAAGCGCTCGATATTGCTTATTCCGCTGCTCGTATTCTCTCAGTCCTATTTCTAGACTCGACTATGTCGGTTTTCTTTATTTTACCTCGCATCTTAGTTCACTATCATGCAGGCTTTGGAGTTTTTTTTTTCAGTGTAGATCACTGAGTATTTTTCCATTTTTAAGTGCCGTTTTAGGACGGGTGCCCTAGGATTTCGGGATACAGTCCTTGCACAATTCTCAGGGAAGGACACACTACGGGGGGTGATCATCTGGTTGCGACTTCGCCTCGTAATTGGGTGTCACTACTGGGTGGCGTCTCAGCTCCCTCAGAGTGCGTTCCGGAAGGCCTATGGCAGTGTCTGTTTTACGGTTCACCTTGTAGATTATCACTTAATTTCGTTTGAGTTTTTTTGTAAATCTTAGTTTGGTGAAAACTATATTTCACTTCCTTATTGTGGTGGATATAGGGGTTATTATTACGTGTTTTCCACCTTTTGGAAGTTCACTTGCTCTCAGATCGTTTTAAGGGAGGACTGGAGACGTGGCTGCGAGTGTGGTGTTGTTCAGCTGAGGTTGGTAAACGAGGTGTCTTTCCTTTCAGTTTTCGGTAAGGGCACGCAATGCCAACTGAGTTACCGTCGCAACCACCTAGCCGTTATGATTTAACCAGCTTGATCAGCATGACGTCCGTTAAGTCATAGCCTTGCGTTCCTGGATGACTTTCTGGGTAAATGAGTTATCTTCCGAAATTTATTTGGTGTTGTGTTTTGAATATCGTTTGGTATGTACTTTAGAGTGCCCACGTTGTATCTATATTCTCTTTTCGTATTTGGTATACAAGAGGATATTTCCTTTTTTGGTATTTTCTTTTGGGATAGATTGGGTATTTCCTTACAACTGTTCCAGTGTTCCATTCCATAGGGATACGCTTCAAGGTAATCTCCGATATGGACCGATCAAAATTAAAGCCTCCTCTCGCAGTCTTTAATTTTCTTTTTGGAGGGAGGTAATGTAGCATTCACAAATTCTTGATCGCTACAGGTAGCATTCGTAAATTGTTGATCACCACTGGTAGGTTTACTTCGGACAAATTCTTAACTGAAAGAGCTCTGGTATCGTTTGGACAAGGCAAGACAGTCTAACTCCAAATATCTAGGTGGGCGGACGTTTTCGCGCCTTACCCTTCCGACCGAGGTACGTAGGTTTGCTGGCCAAGTCACGCTTGGGTTGATTTTTCTGATATTCTTATAGAGGGTTTTACGACCCGGCAGCAGAGAATCCGATCAACAGACATCAGGCCATTGAACGACCACCTATTACAGAGCCCGACCATCGTGGAAACCTTACACCTTTTCGGGGCCACATGGCACAGTAACCGGTTGGTCAGATCGAGATTATTTCGGGACCCCCGCATAGGGATACCGGACTGCCCGCCGTCGTACTCAGTGTTTTTGGACACCCAGTACCGGATAGGCAAGGATAGACAACATCAGGAAATAAGGCCAGATAAACACTTTTTTATTATATTTTCATGTACCGTTAAGGATTGCAGTTACAATTTATTTTTCACAAATACATTTTTACCATAATTTCTTATACTGATAATGGTCACGTTATCATCTTATATTTTGTATCTATTTGCCGTCTGACCATTCTTGGTTACCCTAGCGTTATATATTTATCTTTTTACTATTGTCAGAATAGAGGAAATAACCTCTAATTTGTAAGTATAGGGACATAGAGACCAGCTGGTGTAATTCAGAGCTGTTTAATTGATTTTTGATTTCTTTCACGGTAAGGTTTGGAGAACCACCTTCCCTAAACCTTCCCGTGTCTTTTGTTTGATAGTTTTAGTTATTCCTTTTTTTGTATGCTTTGTGTCGTTCTTTTTTGAGTGTGCTTTTGTAAAATATATATATATATATATATATATATATATATATATATATATATATATATATATATATATATATATATATATATATATATATATGTATAAAATTCTAGTAAACCGTTTTATTTAAGATAGACCCCTTCCCGGTTCCCGGGGTCTTTTCCGATATATGAAGTAACCGGGTGGCGCTCAACTTTTGTCGTGGCTTCATTCTGTCCTGGACCTTCTTCCCGGTGCTCCCGGCGAACAGCTGCCGTCGCTGTGATCTATATATTTTTTATTTTGTTTCAAAAGAGAAAATAATAGGTCACAAGCTTTTGAAATTTATTTTTATCTTTAATTTTCAGGTAGAAATTAATTCATTCATTGAATCATTTGTTGCATTTTATTTACATCCTACACCACTGCTTAAAGCG
>JARFXV010000792.1:0-100000 GCA_031761425.1 Cosmopolites sordidus | reverse complement strand
TGCAATGTTTATTACTCATATATAATAAAACATTTTGAATCTGATGCTATGGTCATATTCGATGGATACTCTAGAGATATAATGGGAACTAAGTCTTATGAAAGATATCGTAGGAAGGAAAATGTGTAGCAACAGATGTTGTTATTTCTGAAGATAAGCTTGTGACATTAACCCAAACAAAATTTCTGTCAAATATTGCCAATAAAAAGAAATTTATCGATTTATTGACAACTACTTAACAAAACGTAATATCAAGACTAACATTGCTCTAGATATTGCAGATCTTTTGATTGTGCAAACAACAATCAATGTCAAGAAAATTATACAAAAAACAGTGACGATAGTTGCATAGATTTATTAATCTTATTGATCTCTCTTGCATGTGATAATAATATAATTTATTTTTACAAAATATCATTCGGAAAACAAGCAAATGTTATATACTCCACTGAATATGATCGCAATTTAAAAGCATTCTTGCTGTTTTGCGCATGCTTTTACCGACTGCGATACAACGAGCGCTGTTTTTAAAAAAGGCACAAAAAGTATTACATCCCCACTGAAAAAAATGTGCAGTTACAACAATTGATACCTATATTTTATTAACTAAGTTGTTCTATTAATGAATTGTACGAAGTTGCTGAGATGACGATGTTACATTTGTATGGCCAGAGTATCAAAAAAAATGAACTATTAGTGGCTTAAGATATAATATATTTACATCATCTGCTGCAGCTTTCAAAAAAGAAGTAGTATTGGCTTCTTTACCACCTATGGAATCAGCTTTACGCGAACATGCGAAGCGGGTTTACTATCAGATACAACAATGGTTTGGTCATGACTTAAATCCAGAGGAATAGGGCTGGAGAAGTACACAATTTATGATGCTAGCAATTATGTCAACTGCGGAGCCAGCACCTAAGGAACTGATAGAAAAAGTAAGAAAATATTTTTATGCGATTTTTAATCCTTTGTTCTATTATCAATTATATATTTATGTTTTTACAGGTGTTTTGTGCATGCAAGACAAATTGCGCATCATCAAGATGCGCATCATCAGTTGCAAGAAAAGTGGCTTAAAAAGTAATCAATTTTGTAAAAGCCGGCTAAGGTCAAAGCTGCGATAATGCGTGCAGAACACATATAGCTATTGAAGAAGATGGAAGTGATGATGAAGAAGAAGAAGACAAAGATTGAGAAAAAGACGGAGAAGAAGAAGATTAGATGTGTAACATCTAAACAGGTGACGAATCTTGGATCTATGCCTATGAACCCGAAAGTAAACATCAGTCGCCTGTATAAGTCTTTCAAAATGAGCCAAACCTAGTAAAAGATGTTCGCGCAGAAGCACTTCGAAGCAAATGGTCGCCTATTTTTTTAGGATAAATGTGGCTACAGAGACACTAGAGAACCACAGAAAGGTTAATTCTGAATAGTACACAGCCATTTATTTGCCCGAGGTCTTTGAAGAAATAACAAAGAACAACCAGCGCCGCAGGATCATTCTTCACAGTGACCAGGCTAGTTTTCACACATCAGACCGAACAACTTAATTTTTAACCGGTCAAAACATCGACTTGATGGGTCATCCGCCGGACAGTCCTGATTTGGCACTCAATGATTTCTTTTTGTTCCCGTCCGTGAAATATAAACTACGTGGTCATGGATTTTCGACGCCAGAAGAAGCGGTTGATGTATTCAAAATGCATGTTTTGGAGATGCAAATCTCCGGATCGGAATCTCTCTCAATCGGAATAGAAAAAGCGCTATGAAAATTGGTTCAAACGTATATCGTGTATCGATCGTCGCGAAGAATATTTTGAAAAACAATAAAACTATTTTCAATGATAAATATTTGTTTTTATTTGTTATTCCGGATTCATAAAAAGCAACCCTCGTATAACATTCGAAATTGCTTATAACCAAATTGTACTATACATATATGTGTCATTGTGGAAAACTCTATTGCAATGAGTAAGACAATAGCGAACATAATGTCCTATCCTTGTCTTGAGCATTCCCGTAAATGTAGGATGTACATAAAATTCAGCAAATGATTGAATGAATTAATAAATTCCTATCTGAAAATTAAAGATAAAAATAAATTTCAAAAGCTATTTTTCATTATTTAAAATAATGAATCGAATAGTATAGAAACTACGATTTTTTAACGTTATTTGTCATTAAAATTGACAATTAGAAAATTTAAATTGTTATAACTTTTTTATTAACAATTAAAAAAAAATTGTTTCTCTGAAAAAAAAGTTTATATTTTTTAGAGTAGATTCAAAAAAGATGGTTTTAAATTCATTAATTTTTCCGCTTGTTATGTCTTTTTTAATTTTTGTTTCATCCCTTAACTTACGGCCTCCCTAACTCTGTTAATTTTGATAGTAGCAGAAAATGTTGTAAGGCCATTTTTATCCATATTCATATCCATATCCATATCCATAAGGCCATCAGCAACATTAGAAGAAGAGGATGGCTGTGAGTGTTTAGGCGAATATTACATTGATGAGGAAACAATTTACTCTGTAACAGCAGCCACTTTATACATTTTATTTTTTAAACAATGACTTTTTTTCCCACTAATTTTAGTTTTTAACCATTATTTAAAAAAAATTACATTTTTATTTTTAAAAATTAAAACGAATTTTTAATTTAACTATATACCTATAAAATTAATAACAGGTATTATACAGTTGGTAATTAAAATACATTTTAACCTAATGTAATAATATGTTGTATTTTTCTCTTTTTCCTTTAACCTAATATTCTTTTTTTAAAAATGTTGTGACAAAAACGGCCATTTTAAAAAATGTTAGTAACAAAAACGGTCATTTCATCATTCTGGTTACAAAAGCGGCTGCATGCCATTTTTGTACTATTTTTTTTAATATAACTAATGTGCTCCGATGAAATTTATCTTGGTTATTATTATTAAAATATCATAAATAATAATATAAAAAAAATCACTATATGCATCATATAAGTAGAACAGAAAACTATTTTTTTTCTCAAAATGATAACATGGAGATGGCCGAGTTTGTAAACAGCCGTCTCCATATATATATATATATATATATATATATATATATATATATATATATATATATATATATATATATATATATATATATATATATATACATATATGGTGTTTGATTTTTGACAGATTTGAGACAACAGTAGCTGAGTGTCATCATGCATTGCGTTCCACAATCTCATGTGGAGCACACAACAACCTGCGTTTCCTCCAAAATAAACTGTCTTGTTGCGTTCAAGCAACCAACAATACTGTTCATATATATATATATATATATATATATATATATATATATATATATATATATATATATATATATATATATATATATATATATTATCCTAAACGGAAATAATTTTGGATATTCTAACTACAATTGCAAGGAAGTAAATGATAAATTATATTTATGTAATAATATCTATACTCAGAAGCTGAACGAAAACGTTCCATGCGAGATCCAACTTTTTAATTATCAAAAGAATATAACCAATTGTAAACCAATTAATATCGACATAGATTTCGATATCCAATCAATAAACAAGAATAAATATATAATGATAACAAAGAATGAACTAGTAGGAATTGAAAATTCTAAGAAAATCATATTTAAAGGAACTTATTTAATTGAATTAAATCAATATTGTCAAATAAGAATAAAATATATTATATAATTAAGCGTTCAAAAAGAAAAATCAAAACTGCTTATTAATTCTATCCTGTATAAACAAGTTAGTATTAGGATAATTTTGCTATATGTAATCATAATAATTACACTGACAGTCTTTGTAAAAGGTTTTTATGGCTAAAGTTTAAAAAACAATGTTTACTTGGGCTTATATTGCTTATTTTAAGGCCATATAAACGTTCAATGTCATTCAAAGTTGTTTATGTCCCTCTTTAAAGATGGAAGAGTTACGTCAGTATTTAGCTGAGTCGATATGGAAAACTACCCCTAAGATGCCCATCAACATTTTAAATGCATATTTAACATTTTTAATTGTATAAATACTAGTCAGAACAAACATATGTATCTTTCTCTAGAAGGTCGTAGTGTAGTAGGCACCATATTGTATTTTAATTATTTTCTTTTGAATATTGTAGCGTGGTTTACACCACTATGGAAATCTAAATAAAGTTTTTCCTATTCATAAACAAATAGCTCACACTTTCGCCGACTTCTTGGCTTATACTTATACGTACAGTTTTTGATTTCTTTGGACTGCGTCCAATGAGACAACAGTAGTCGGGAGTTATGTACCCCAACCGGTGGGTTCCACAATCTCATATGGAACATACAACAACCTGCGTCTCCGCCAAAATGAGCATTCTGTTAGTTGCTTGATCGGGAGCGAGCTCCACACATCCCTTACATTGAAAGGCACATGTTTCGTTTGTTGGTGGTTAGACTCCTCAGGGTACCGACATAGATTGACATAGATTGTGGAACCTAGCGGTTGGAGTGCATAACTCCCGATTACTGTTAGCTCATTGCGCGCAGTCCAAAGAAATAAAAAATTGCACATCTTGGTAGACAGCTTCGAACTGTTATCTGTCTACCAAGAGAGTAAAGACTTGAACATGCCAGATCTATATATATATATATATATATATATATATATATATATATATATATATATATATATATATATATATATATATATATATATATACATATAATTAAATTGTCCATACAAATGTTCATTTTACATTTAGTTAGCACTTTTGATGAGATCCCAAAGTTGACAAATTTTCAGATATTCTACAATCGGCTGTTTATTATGAAATGTTGGAATATACGTGGAAAAAATGGCAATAGATAATAAGTACATGGATGTAAATTATAGGAGGATATGGGGTTAGTGAGATGGCTAGTTATTTATATAACTCTTTAATAGTCATATTACTAATGATTTAATTGAAATACGAAAAAAAAAAGTTTTTTGTGGTCTTACGATTGTTCTTCAAATAAAAATCAATATCATAATGGAATATATCTGACTCTAATATCAATTTAATTTTCTGAAGGAGTAATACACACCTTTTCAACATTCATATTTATGATTAATGCTTTAGTTTTATAAAGAATAAATATAAAAAAAATACTCCAGATACTTGACGATGTTTGTTACTTAACTGCCAGAACTAAGCTTACCAACCATTTATTGCAGCTGAATCTTCACTTTTTTAAAGCTGAAAAATAAACACAATAAACACTGAATAACTAAACTTAAAATGATGAAAGAAAATGCACAGAAAATTTCGTATCGCATATTTAGTTATCTAACATGAAGTAAACATGTAACATGTAACATTATGTAACATAAAGAAAAAATATATTATTGATAAAGAAGCATCACCAGATCCCCAGAAGATATTCGTTACTTGATGATCCTAACTAAGCTAACTAACACATTTCTTGTAGTTAAATATTGGATAATTTATGACTGGAAAACCTTGGCACAAAAATTGTCAATGATACTTACATTGACAATTAAGTATAATTTAGTAAGTATCATTGACATACACAAAAAATATATTTATTTTCTATCTTTTCATAATTTATAGAAATTAATATACTTTATTTTTAGGTTCGTTTTGAAAATGGGAGGAAAATACTTCCCGAAACGTTAACGTTAAAAGTTTGTATATTTTTTTTAGAAGAATTTTTATATTTTTAAAATTTTGTCCGTTAGGGAAATTTATTACGAAAAAGAATCACTGAGAAATTTGTCTCCGTTTGGTTTTTTGTTTTTACCCAGTGATTCTTTATTTACATAAGAACAGATATTTTGGTATTTTTTGAGTTTTAGATCGTGGCGAAAAACCCAAATAAACAAAAAAATATATGAACAGGCCACAATCATTCAGACATTAATTATGAAACTTTCCACACTGGTGGCTGATTATTTGATTATTTTAAATAATAATTAAATAGTATATGAAAATCCTTTTTTCTTTATCTCTAAAAACATCGGTAATTTTCATTTTTTAAAATTGAATTACCAAATCATATAATGGATATTACGAAAATGGCTGAGAAGTGGACACATTAATATACATAATCAGTGATATCGTTTTTGTTATTTTACGAAAAGCATATGTAGCTCTATTCAAATAATTGGCCAAAAATTTGTTATTGCAAAAGTATTATTATTACAAAAGGCAAGAAATTCTTGCCAAACTATTTTTTGAAAATAAATATATTTAGGATGAATATATGGTAATATATTGTAAAAAAATCACGTCATTATCAAAAAGTTTCACATCCTTGTAATAACAATCCATATTTGTAAACGAATAAACAAATTATATAAAAAATTATAATAAAGAGTAAAGTTGCAAAGAAATAAATATATTATTCAAAATTGAATTGCACTAATCAATAACAAATACATTATGTATTAATAAATATATATCAAACATAATTATACATCAAAAGAAAGAAAATGTATTCTTTAATATGCCGCAAGTCAAATCGCAGGTTAACTTGTATTTTTAAAAGTTTAAGCGATACGAGTTTTAAAAAAGTGAACTTGTTCAAGGGTGTCAAAGAATGTAATCATGCTTAAAAAAAGCCTTGACAAAATGTTTCACCTCTTTTTTTTGTTACTTAAAATGAATACCTTTTCAATAAAAGATCTGCATAATAGTAATTTGTGATGGAGTGACTACGTGATAAATAATTAACACAAAGAACCTTTTTAAAGTGCCAAAAATTGTCGCCATATTACCTGTTAAAAGTGATATTTTCATGTAGACAACGAATTCATTACTTTGCGATTCCATACTTTCTACCTTTGATTCTGAATCTGAATTTATGATGAATTTAAATTAATTAATCTATTGTCAAAAAGCCCTTCAAAATATTTTTGTGAATCTACATTAATTTTGATTTAATTTTCGTCATAATTAGTTGACATGTTGATATTTTGATTCATATAGAAGAGCAAAATTTCATTACTTACCCTTTTAAAACGTGCAATAAACAATAATAATACGAACAATATAAGCAAGAAGAAAAATTAAATCACATCCTTTCAATATTAACCCATGTTTGTAAAAAGATAAAGAAACTCTTTGAAAAATTATAATGGACTATAAAGCTAAAAATGAGATTTTTCAGTAGTGGCTCTTAAATTTCATTAATAAGTTTGCTTGGTTGCCTGTATTGAAATATAAACCTTATTACGTAAGAAAATAATATCAAATTCATGAAAATTCCTGGAAGATAATTATACATTTTCTCTAATGGATACTGAAAACTTAAAAAAGTCTAGTAAAAAGTAAAGGGGTACCAATGTACATATTTGTCACTTTAGCAATATTTATAGATCAGTTGATTTATAGTTTTTGGTTGGGTTATTCACCCTCAAAATATCAAACAAATAGTTTTCTCAAATGTTGTGCTGCCAACGAAATTTGTTGTGCTGAATCATTGAAAATATTAAATAAGATTTCCGATAAGTAAGCTTTCTTGAAAATATGAGAAAACACGAAAGTTTTTACAATAAAAATGAAAATATTAGTGTGATACGAAGCATTCAAAGAATATCGAAAACTAGTTGAAAAGACTTACAAAGCTTTTAAACACCAAACTAAGTAGTAGAAACCTCATTAGAAAGATCAACGCCTGAGCAGTGCCAACTTTGATATTAAAATTAGCTCGCTCTTTAAGGAAACATAATTTACATATAGGGTTTAAAATCCCCAGTCAACCAGTAAATTACTTTTTAATGTCAAAGATAGAACACCACAAAATAAAAAATCTTTAGTTTATGTGTTAAGTTGCAACGAGTGCAATAGCTGCTATGTGGGGCAAACAGGCTGAAGTTTTCAGATGATTCAAAAAACACTAATTTGCGCATCTACTAAAGAAATAAAATTCTAATTTTGCGAACCATTTCACAGAGACCGGACATATATTTCCAGAGATAAGAAATTTAACAATTTTACATGCAGTCCCAAAAAGCAAAAAACTAAACATTTTAGAAGCAATAGAAATTTACAAATAAAAACCAGTCTAGACATTTATTAAATGTTCAGACAGATCTCTGATATTCCCCAGAATTTAAAATATTATAATAAAAAAAAATACTCTCAATAAAACTGTAAAGTAAAGTTTTGGGGTTAGAGGCGCATCAGCAACTGAAAAGGCTATTTAGCGACTGGACCTACAGCTTAACGTGGGTTCCGAACCACGGTCATCAGCTACTGAAAACCCCGGTCAGCACCCCCTTCGGGCTATCAACCCTTGGTTTTGGGCTTAACCGAAAGTATCTCGAGAAGCCTACCGACTGGCGAGTGACCAACGTAGAAAACCTCTCAGAAGGCATCCGGCCTTACCCAGCCTCGAACCGGCGGGGGGTGATTCCTTGTCAGATTTTACACTCTTAACTAGAAACATTCACAAACATTTTTTGTTTTTAGAAAAACTTTTTTGCCTAGAACGGGAATCGAACCCGCTCCACATTAACTGCCGTATCGTAAGGCTGTCGCCTTAGACACCACAGCTAATGTGGCTCCCAATAAAACTATGATATATATATATATATATATATATATATATATATATATATATATATATATATATATATATATATATATATATCAAAAACTTCGGGTGGCACAGAGGGGAATGGAAAGATGTATGCTTGGCATTACAAGACGAGACAGAAAGTCCTGCGCATGGATCAGGGAACAAACAAAAGTCTGTGACATCATTGGAAGAGTAAAACAATTGAAATGGAGGTGGGCAGGCCATATAGCGAGGCGATGGGACGACAGATGGACCAAGGCAATCCTGGAGTGGATCGCAAACGTCCGCGAAGAAGACCGAAAGCACGATGGATTGATGACATCGTCAAGTATATTGGACCCGAGTGGCAGGACCGTGAAGGTTGGAAGCATGCTGAAGAGGCCTTCATCCTGCAGTGGATCGATACGGGCTGATGATGATGATGATGATGATATATATATATATATATATATATATATATATATATATATATATATATATATATATATATATATATATATATATATAAATAAGTGATAAATAACAAAGTAAAAATTAGCTTTATTTAAATTAAGATTATTATTTATTTTAAGACAGTTCGCAAATACTTATATTTTAGTTGATTCAATAACTTTGAATAAACATAAACATTTTCAAACCATACTATTTCGATATTCGAGCAATGTAAGCAGAACTTTAGTTTTACCACTTCGGCTACAACCAACTGTCAAACCTCTTTGTGATCCACTACCAACTAAATCGCCATGTTTTCTAAATTGTTCATTTGAAACTTTCTCATCATGGTTGTTTACTGGTAAAGAGAATTTTTGTTTTCAATTCTCATATTTATGATTACTAATACATCTCTCTAGATGTAAAATTATTTATACCAGAAAAACATTAATTTTTAGTTAGTATATATGTAAATTCTTTAATGATTGTACGTCATAGATTCTTAAACAATCGTATATGCGTCTAGATTGGATAAAACTATAAATAGAATTCGCAGAAAAAGATTTGGTTTAGGAAACACAATCACTAAACATTCGAGGTTCATTTTCCAGGATATAACTATTACGGTCCTGGTACAAAGTTGGAAAAAAGGCTTGCTAGAGGAAACGTTGACATAAACCCATAGGATTCTGACTGTAAATAACATGACATAGCATACTCTTAATCTGAAAATGTATCAAGAAGGCATGCATCTGATAAAATGTTAGCAAAATGGCATGGGATAGGGTGAAGGCTAAGGATTCTTCTCTCGGTGCTGCGTTGGCTGCGTTAACTTGTGCTGGTTTAATGAAGGACAAAACAAAGTTTGTAATGGGCTTAAGGGGGAAAAATGAGGAAAATGCTTTACAAGAAAAAAGCGTATTATTCGAACTCCTAACAAAATTGGAGGATTTTTACCTCTGTTACCATATTAGGAGCGTTGGGTGCGCTTGGTGGAGGTGCTGCCGTAATTGTCAATGCAGTGAATGATACCAAAACTGCTAAAGAGCAATTAGAAGAAATGCTTAGACATAATAAAGAAATGGAGGGTACTTCTAAAAAAAGAAAAGGACTATTTATTAGACCGTTTAAGGAAGGCAAATTAAAAAAGAGGGTGATTAAAAAAAATCACAATAGATTTTCCAAAAGGCGCGTATACAAACACTGATATTATTAAAAATGGGAAGTTGTTGAAAATTTCTATCTTTAGTGGAGTTTTTATGCTTGACGAACTTCCAATAAAAATTGCCATAAACAAATGTGGTATTGTGTAATTTAGACAAAAAATCAAAATGAAGGATCTCATTGGACTGCTTATATTAAAAACAAGAAAAATGTTGTGTATTTTGATAGTCACGGAAACTTAAAACTATCTGTTAAACTTCTAAAAAAATATTTTAATTCAAATGGTAAAGTGAATTTATTTTATAAATATATATAAAAATAAAAAATTAATTCATACAATTGTAGGCAACTCCCTCTAAACTTCTTGAAAAATAATGTAAAAGCTAAATACATGACGTAAATTATCATTTAGCTACAATGTCCACAACTATTGCAATATCATGAAACAGTTCTGTGTTATCTGCAGATTTTATACTTCGCTTTTATATATATATATATATATATATATATATATATATATATATATATATATATATATATATATATATATATATATAGATATATATATATATATATATATATATATATATATATATATATATATATATATATATATATATATATATATATATATATATCGCCTCTCTATATGGCCTGCCTACTTCCATTTCAATTGTTTCGCCTTTCCAATGATGTCACATACTACCTTCATTTGTTTTCTGATCCATATGCAGGTCCTTCTGTCCCGCTTTGTTATGCCCAGCATACACCTTTCCAGTCCCCTCTGTGCAACCCGAAGCTTTTAAACTGATTGTGATGTGAGTGTCCATGTTTCATTTCAGTATGTCAAAACAGGCAGCACGAATTGATTAAAAACCTTTCTGTTCAGACAAAGGGGGATTTTGCTCTTAAATACTATATTGAGCCGGCCAAATGCCTGCCAGCCACACTTAACCCGCCGTTCCACCTCCCGGGCTGTATCACCCTCCATTGAAATCCTTTGCCCAAGATATATGTAGTGGTCCACAACCTCTAAATCACTTTCCTAAAATAGAAATTCTTCTGTCGACAGCAAATTTGTTAAACATAACCTGACTTTTTTTTTGGTTTATTTTCAAACCAAATGGTTTCCCGCTCTTTGCAGTTCTTGTATGTGTTCTTGTAGCTCATCTGAGTCTTGTGAAAGGAGAACGATATCATCTGCGAATCTAAGATGGCTTAGGTATGCATCATTGATTTTTATTCCCTCCTGTTCCCAATCCAGATTACAAAATACCTCTTCAAGGCAGATTGAGAAAAGAACAGGCGATATTGAGTCACCCTGCCATTCACCACATTCTACGTTGATTTTAACTTCAAAGTCATCCATGTGATCTGCAGCTGTGGCTTCCTCATACATGGATCTCAGTAGGTTTACACATGCTCTGTATATTCCTTGGCTAAGCAATGCATTCATTATGGCTTGCGTTGATACTAAATCAAATGCCTTTTCATAGTCAATAAAAACCAAGCACAGAAACTTGGAGTATTCATTATGCCTTTCTGGTTTGTTGGGACCAAATCTGGATATGGTCCATTGTACTGAATCCACTTCTGAATACTGCCTGCTCTCTTGGTTGTGCGTCATTCAGTGTTCTTAATATTTTTTTAGATATTATCTTGGTGAAAACTTTATACATAACTGATAGGAGGCTTATTTGGCGGTAGTTTTTTAAATCATCCGGTGCTCATTTCTTATGAAGAAGAATCACTTCAGCATTTTTCTATAGACTGGGTATTTTTTGATCTTTGAGGCATTTTGAGTATAATTTTGCTAGTATTTTATGTAGAGTTCGACCACCAGCTTTTAACATTTCAACCGTTACATTGTCCTTTCCTAGAGCCTTTCCATTCTTTATCGCTTCTGTGGCATTTGTCACTTCTTTCAACAGGATATCTGACATTTGCTCTTCCGTGGGTATTGCTGTCTTTAACTGGTTCTGATTTTCATATAACTTTGAATAAAATCTTCTGATAACCTCTTGATTCTGATAACATTTTCGTACGCTCACGACACACTGTGCCATTCTCACGCATTAAGACAAACATTTGTGTCCTTTCATTTATCAGTATATGTTTGACTTTGTTTATTCCCTTGTTTTTTTCTAGTATTTTTTTCACTAGCTGCACGTTGAACCGACGCGTTTCCTCTCGAATACGTTTTCTTATAATTTTGCAAAGCACAAGGTAGTCGACCCTGTCAAAAGGACTGTCTGCATTCTTCATTGTCCTCCTTTTCTTCATTAAATTGATGGTCTCATTGGAGATTTTTGACTGTTTGAAACTTTTTTCTGTTAGTGTTATTGCAGCAGCCGTTTCAAGCACATTTTCGAAGAATTTTCTGTACTGATCTGTTATTTCCGTATCTTCTGGGTCTTGCAACATAGCAAAGCGGTTCCACAAAGCAATCTCAAAATCGTTGCCCCTCTGCAACAACTTCTTAGAATTTACTTTGCCGTTCTTCGATCTTACTATTCTTCTACGTTCTCTTCGACAATTTATCGACTTCGACCTTTGCTTGTACTATTCTATAGTCACTTCCAACATTAAAACGGTTAAGGACAGTACAATTGCAAAATATTGTTACATTAAAACGGTTAAGGACAGTACAATTGCAAAATATTGTTTTATCGTTTGATATGGTATAGTCAATTTCACTTGACATGATATAGTCAAGAGCAGATGGACTTTTCCATGTCCATTTTCTGCTGAGTTTTTTCTTATAGAACGAGTTCATAATGTACAGTTCTTGTCCTTCGTCAAAATTAACCAATCTGTCACCTCTATTGTCCCGTTCACTATTTCCATATGGGCCAATTGTAGTTTCCCTAGTTTTTGTTTTTCCAATTCTAGCATTAAAATCACCCATCAGGATTTTGTACCTGCATTTCTCGCTGTCTAGAAGCTGGGCCACAGCATCATAAAATACCTCAATTTCCTCATCGCCATGGCTTATAGTTGGTGCATAAGCTTGGATGATTTCAAGCTTAAACTTTTTATTCAGCTGAATGACACATTAGGCTACTCGGACAGATATACTTTAACATTTTACGACACTATCATCCTTCAACTTTTGGTTGATATATATATATATATATATATATATATATATATATATATATATATATATATATATATATATATATATATATATATGTGTTATATGTTGTTATATATAACAACATATTTAATTAATTAACATTAACATTAATACAATTAATTACAATTAATACAAATTAATTAATAAAATTTATATAGGTGATAAAGTTATTGTTATTCCGGGTGGAACTTATAACATTATGGACATAGAAATATATATAAAAGAGAAAATTAGAAATGTATTTCCATTTAAAACGTCATTTTTTTATTAAAACCTAATGATAATGCTCTATATTATGGTATAATGTGTAGCAATCAATTTTATAAAGTATGATTAAATAGAAAAGATATTTAAAACTAGAATCATTGAAGCGTATTAAATAAGATTATGTAGCTAATATAACTAAGTAAAGGTTATTTGTACTGATTTTAATATTTATGTTGGATCATTTAGTATTGGAAACCCAGTTCATATTATTAAACAATTTTATCCGACTGTTATTCCATGTTGTGTTTTCCAGTTAGCGTTAAAGCGATTACCAATATTACAATTAAAATAGTTGATCAAAACGGAGACCTTATCAGTTTCAGAGGTGAGATTATTACCGTAAAATTACATTTAAATACCAACGACATATAAAATGGTTGTTAGATAAAATAGATTCCATATTAATCCTTATAAAAAGAAAATGCCTGTACATCTGTTTAGTATCAAATCCATTACGAAGTAATTAACACGAAAAAAATCGTCTTAAAATAATGACCATATTAGACATAAACGAAAAGCTTTATATATACAAATCCAGTGTTAGTTTGGAACTTCACACATATCAACCATATACATTCTGTCAAAAAAAGTACCAGGAATTGGTCAATAAAACACAAAATGTTTATTATTTATCCAAATTTATTATATCGCCTTCAAAGTAGGCCCCTTTCTAAATAATACACTTATGCCAACGAATAATCCAATTATCAAAACATTTTATAAACGCATTTGCCGGAATGGACTTCAGTTCTCGCCGCGAATTCTCTTCTATGTCTTTTATCGACTAAAAACGGGTGCCTCGAAGTTGTAATTTGAGTTTTGGAAAGAGAAACAAGTCGGCCGGAGCTATATCAGATGAATACGGCGGTTGTTCGATTGTGTTTCTTGAGTTTTTGGTCAAGAATTCGTTTACCATGATGTCCTTGTGAGATGGTACATTGTCGTGATGCAAAATCCAAGAGTTTTCTTTCCACAAATCTGGCGTTTTTCGACGAATTTGCTCTCTCAAACACCACATAACGTTCAGATAATATTCTTTATTTTCCATCTGACCTTCTGGCAAGAATTCTGAGTGCACAACACTCATATTACACATATTGGTTTTTTTCACCAAAGAGAAACTCTTCAAATGGGCTTCGTAGTAATGATTGACTTTGAGACAAACAGCGCAATTAAAAAGGATACTTCTGTTTATTATCTAGTTTTACATGACAAAATATTTAGCTACAACCCTCTAACAAAGATTACTAAGCAGTTTTAAACTTCATCCTCATTCTTTTAATCCTTAAATTTATTATAAGGTAAGCAGTTAAAATTCTCAGTTTTAAACATGATATTAAAACTACAACTAGAAATACAAAACTTTATTCTTAAAATCTAAAAACTGAAAGAACAAATTGCAAATTATTTAAGACAAAGAAGTTTTGTTAAAACATTTGCTGAACTAAAAATAATAATAATAATAACTGTTTATAGAGCTTAACTGTTTATCAAACTGTTTATGGAGCTTGCAAGAACAAGTTTATTTGTACTGAGTTTGCCATATTGTATAAATGGAAAAAAAGCTCAATCTTCGCCTTTTTATTTACTTTACTTTTATTTAAACACAATTGCATTATCATCAAGTAATAAAGTAATTGGCTCTTCCGAACCATCTTAATAATTAGTAAGTAATTTTAATACAAGTGTATTTATCTTAGAATAAGGCCTGTTTTATTTATTTTGTAATGTCATCAAAACTCATTTATGAATTGATTATTTAAATGAAGAAGAGATTATTTAAATGAAGAAGGATGTAAAAATATTATACGTTAATGCAAATCTTGTTAGATACATCTATTAATGTTAACTCAAGTTTTGTGTCATAGTTTTGGAAAAAAATATTACGAGCTCTCAAAAGACAAACCTTAAACATGAACTTATCATCAGAGGTACTGAACATATTTTCGATGATGATAGATATCAAATTCATTAAAGTTATTTATCAGACAGCTTAGCTGTTCATCAGGGTGTTTATTATTGCTTATAATAAAGTAATTCGTAAAGGCAAAATTTCTGCTACTATTCAACGTAAATTAGGTTTGATTGTTATCGATAGGCTAGACGGAATACAAATACTAATACAACCACGTCGCCATTACCAATTACAGGCAGCCTGCCGATAACAATCAAATACCAAAATTTCTGTTATTCACCAAATCAACACAAACCAAAACTTCACTTGTTCTTCAAATCAGCACAAATCAGAAGTTCAGTTTTTCTCCAAATCAACACAAACCTTGATAAACATGATAAACATGATAGACAGTTAAACAACAGGATAAACGCCTTGATAAACAGCTAATCATCTTCTGCTAAACAGCTTGGTAAGCACCCTAATAAACAGTTAAATAACTTATTAAGTAGCTAAACAGCTTGATAAACAGTCTGATAAACAATTAAAGCACCTGTTAGAAAGCCAGATACGTTTGATAAATAGTTAAATAGCCTGATAAACACTGAGCATTCCAAAATAGCATACATATAACTAACACTAACACTGCCAACTACTTATTAGAAGAGATGATGAGAACTAATTTCTGGTGGATCTTATGAAAAAATGGTACAAAAAACTAAATATCCAAACTTTTATCTTGCAGGAGTTATGTAGAAACCGACTCAAAATCTGTTACAAGTTTAACTTTCGACAATCACATTATGTTCGATTGAAGGATATACTTTAAATTCAAGTTTCGACGTGTTTAAACTTATTCTATCAAGTAACTGATGTTAAGGGCTTAATTTGACAATGTCAAATAGAATGAAGAACGAAGCAAAATGTGTAAGGAAACATTATTATTTTTTAAGCTTAGATTCGGAAACTGAATCAAATATAAATGAATAAAATACTGAAGTAATTACAACCTGATATTTGTAATTACTATCATAACGATAAATATTTTAGTGAACTGGAGGAAGGTGCTATAGTGATGAAGTCCCTAATTTCATTAAATATCGAAAAACATATATTTTGATATTCTTCGCTTCCAAAAATATGTTTAATTGTTCATGCACATTTTAAGTTAAGGTCTCATTTACAAGTAATAATAAACAGCTTGATAAATAGCTAAACATACCAGTATACAGTTAGATAACAAATTTGTTTGCAATTTACATTAAATCGTAGTAGAATATTGCCTTTACGAATTACATTATTAAAAGCAATAATAAACAGCTAAATAAGCGGTATACAGTTAGATAAACAGCCAAGCAGACTGATAAACAGCTAAACAGAGAGGTATTTGACATTATAACATTTATTTCAATTATTTTCATAAAAAATCAGATATTCCTTAAAAGAACTAATTTTACTGTCAAAAAGTGATTTGATAAACGGTCTGATAAATGGCTAAACAATCCGATAAACAGCTAAACAGACAAGTAAACAGCTAGATAAAAAACTAAACAGCCTGATAAACACTTAATCGAATTACACCAAATTGTATCCAGTGATGACTCGATTTTTTGTGGGTACATGATGACCGAAGAAGAGTTAGATCGCGATGTAGGGAATAGTTGGGGAAAAACTGTCGTACGAAAAAATCTCCATACACCGAACAGCAGGTGTTTTGTTACCAAATACTATTGTTTATAGAAGTAGGTTCCTTTTTGTGTTGATTAGAGGTGTATGTAATATAATAACATTATCCTCAAGAAATAGTGGAGATGTATATTCTTTTCTACAGTAATCTGCTGGTAGATGCAGCAAATGTAATTTAATAAAGCATGTTCGGAACATGAGGAGTAGATGTTTAGAACATTTGTCTAACCCATTAAGTATAGGTAGCTTGGAATGAAATACATCAAGAAGACATTGTTTATTTGTTTCCAATGAACTAGTGATGATGAACTTTCCTTCAGTCCTTGTTATAGTACATATGTTTTTCGAAAAAAAAAACACATCTTTCTCAATGTATTCAAAATATTATATTTCAGCAGTGGTCAATTACGAACTAAGATTAACGAAGAATATTAAGAATGTTTTTGGGTGTATCCAGAGATATTTGGGTCGGTTCTGGATTGATATATTTTTTCAAGCTGGAGCTTGATTCAAAATAAATTCAAAAATATATCAATCAAGAACCGACCCAAATATCTCTGGATATACTCGAAAGTATTCGTAGAAAACAACTGCAGAAATGTCGCATTGTTATTAGGGAACCTGACGATTATTTGCGTATATCTGGAAATCCCTTAGAAATGATCTGTAATCGACAAGTTAGAATCTATCAACCCAGGAAAAATGCCATGCAATGTGTTACCACGAACCTGAATCATGGGGAAATTGACTTCGAGACAAAGGAACGTTGGGAAAACCCGCTGATGGGCTGGTGTTCCTCAGGTGATCCCATGTCAAACTTGAGAATGTGATTCTCCACCAAAGACGAAGCAATAGACTATTGCAAGAAGAACCACTGGAAGTACTGGGTGCAAGAAAATTATATAAAATTTTAAGAATGTATTCAGTTTATTTTTATTTTTTCTACCATGCACTACATATCAACTAAAACTGTCACTTAATTATTGTAACGCCTTGATATTTTTTATTAGAGTAAATTGTTTAGCATGATTAATTTGTTACTGATATTATATATTTTTTAATTCGGCCTTAGTTATAATTCTGATGATTTTTTTTGGTTTGGGTTGGCTTTGTTTTTTTTTGGATGGAAAACCAGAATTAAGAAGAAATATATCCCCATAAATAAAATATATAAATTCAAATTACCAAATTACCTGTAATGGTTTTACAAACAGTCAATAAGAAGAATGGTTTGTGCTTTAAAAATAAAAAGAAAATTCTATTATGTAACAAATTTTCAGATATTAAATAGTTATAACTATCTACATAACTGTAACTATAACTATCTATGTAACTATAACTATCTTAATCCATAATTATGGATTAAGATTTATATGATAAGAAATATAAATATGTTATAAATTATGTATGTACCCAATGAAAACATTGGGTACATACATAACAAAACCTAAAACATATTTTAGTAAATAAATATTTTAAATCAATGATAAGTTGCCCTTAAAAATGCACTTAGAAATATTAGTTAATTGGCGTATAAAATTTAAATGATTTCGGCGAAAACTGAATTCATTTAAAGCATTTACTTGGTAAAATGCATATGTTATCAAATGTTTGTTGCAACATGTTTATTTTTCTTATCAAATATAACCCATAAGTATACAATATTTGATAATATATCCAACTAATTTCCGTAGTGCATCCGAGGCACATATGCTACCATTTCTGGGTCCTTTTGTAAGCGGATTGTCGGTAAGAAAATTCAATTATTAATAACAATTCAATAATTTATTTTGCTAAAGTAATATATTAAAGACACAGTTATACTATTTTAGAAAATACATACATCAATATTTAGTATAATTCTTATATTATATATACTATACTAACTATATATACTTAATATTTCTAAATATTAGATTCATATTAACAAACAGGTTCTCTTTGGTTCGTTATTATAGGTAAGAGTAAATAAAAAGAAGTCAGAATATGCTTTTAAATCGCAAGAATGATTTACAATTCATCATAATTGACAAACTTAAACTAAATTTTCTTCAAGAGTGTAAATCGGAATATTACATAAAGATATAGAAATAACATTAAGTAAACCATAAAATCGTGGGACTTTTGAGGGTATATTATCTTGGCATAGAAATAATATTATATAATATCCTGACATTTTAAAAACATATAATTTGATAAGTGTTTAAATTAGAAGCTGTAGATTAAAAGTGGTAAGTCTGAAATAAAACATAATCGTTAAAAATGATAACTGAATAGGATATCATAATACCCTAGTGTTAAAATATTTTATAAACAATATTTTTAGGCTATACTATATGGGTATATATGTATATTTTATGTTCAAATTTTCCATTCGCACTAAATTACTCTGAATTCGTTGGACGCACGTTTCGCTAAGCAAGTTACCATCATCCGGAGATGATTAAAATTAAAACTTAACCTATTTCGTTTACAAATTATACCTAACCTAGTTCAGTGAACCATGTTAAATTCACTAAAGTTTACAAAATTTCTAGTGTGTGACAAAACAGAGGATAGTATGAGACTATTTCCAGGTTTTCATACGGACCTAATAAGCTTTTACATCCCTGAGCAATTTTAAACTACGTACATTAATATTATGGTTAATTTCATAAATATGTTGGGAACTGCATGTTATACCTTATTTGAGGCATATGTTCCTTGACCCTTGAACCTTGTTGACCAACATATTTGTGATTACAGTCATTACATTATATTTTATAAATCACCGATCTTTCAATCTTTGGAATTTTGTCCTTAAGATTACGCATTAACTGCTGTAACCTGTTATTGGATGTATATGCTGATTTAATATTAATTTCTTTAAATATTTTTTCTAGCCGATTTTTTTCCAGCCTCGTATGAATTGGATTTCATATACGATTGATGCAAATTTTAGTTCGGTTTTTTCTTTTCGAAAGGTATAAAATCCACAATCATTTTTCTAAACTTCTGTTTTGTAATTATTGAATCTAGTAAATTTTCAGAAAAATCATTGGTGTTAACTACATTCCCAATGTAAGCTTTTTTTTCAAATCTACTTTTTGTAAGAGAAAAATTTTGTAGATAGTGTATAAAAAAAATTAAACTTGCCATCTTGTGCTACTTGTGCTAATAATGATACTAACCTTATTCTTATTTATAACGATTAACATATTCAAGAAAGTTTAAATAATACTAAGAAATCATTGAATAATAAAGAGACAAACATTGAAAATTTCCTTTAAACCGCAAAGTACCATCAACAAAATTTACACATGGACAAAATAATGGCGTATCACTTTTTTGGATATATTAATGTTTAGAAATAAAGATAGTTATAACTTTACGCCAGTATGATGTCCTGTTTAGTAATCATTCTTATTAATTATGTTATAAAAAAAGATAGTTGTAAAATCATTCAAAATTAATGCAACTTTACACAATTTGGTGATAATAATGGCGGAACTAGTTGGTCTTATGGCTGGTCAAAATGGTGTAATGGATTTTCGTAATTCACACATATGCTACTGAATGGTAATTTATTCGCATCACACATTATATTATCTTCTAACAAGCACTAATCATTTGATTGTTGTTTGAACATTCTAGAAAAAAAATCATAATCATTACTATCTTATAGCTTCATAATAGTCAGAAATATCAGGTGTGTGTTAAAGAATAAATTTCATCATAAACAACATAATGTTTTTTGTATGCATTGTATACAAATAATTTGCATTTTAATAATAATATTTAATATAAAAATTTGATGTATCTGTACTAGAAAGAGCATTGATTGGCCAATGGCCAATTATCGGATTTTCCAATATCGCGAATATCAGTAAGCACAGCAGCCCCATTAAAAACCAATAATCAAATGTATTCGACTAACTGCAATTATACTTTTTGTCCGATAAGAATTCAAAATTTAATATGAGTTATGTCAGTTAAAATCTAAAGGGTCTTTCAAATTAAGCGGTTTTTTAAATTCTTGAATAAAACACATAATTTGAGTTTATTAAAAAAAAAATATTGGTAATTGAAGCATAGTGTATGACATTTAAATACAAAAGACAATATTTACCAAATGATCACCTTTTAGCAGCTAAACAGACTCCAAAATTTTGGATGACATTTTGGCATAACCGTCGCTCTATTTCACCAATGATTCAAATAATCTCATCCTTTAGTTCAAGAATCGATTGTGGATTGTTCTGATAGACCTGGCTTTTTACGTAACCTCAACGAAAATATTCCAACGGTGTCAAATCAGATGATCTTGGTGGCCAATTAACATCGCGGTTTGTTGCAATGGTAATGGTCCAGGTAATTTTTCTCTCAATAAATCAATTGTTTCATTAGTAGAGTGAGCTGTAGCGCCATCCTGTTGGAACCACATATCCTCCTCAGCAATAGTATTCAATTCAGCACACAAAAATCCAGTTATCATCTCACGATATCGATCACCATTCGCAGTTACAGCTTCAGCAGCAGCATTCTAAAATATATACGGCCGAACACGAATTCCTGACCATAATGCATACGAAGCAGTGACTCGTTTAATATACAAAGGTTTCCCATGAAATAATCATGGATTTTCCTCACCCCAAATGGGGCAATTTTGTTTATTAACATAGCCACCAATTTCAAAATGTATTCCATCTGAAAAGAGATTTTTTGAGAAAATTGTTCTTTGATCCAATTGACAAATGCATTGGCTTTAGTTCCTGTGATATTTGTACCTTATATGCCTTCAGAGCTAAATCCTTTCGTAAAATAGGCCATGTTGTGGAGTCCAAATTGTTGTGAAAGTCGACTAATAAAAATTTCCATACTGTAATGTATCAAATGAATATGTTCTAGTGAACAACCACTACAACTATATATTACTCTTCTTTAATCTTCCATTGATCAAGTTTCTTGAATTTTTTTAACAATTCGATTGTTCGATTGATAGTACTTTCAGATGGACAATTGTACAAACCGTAAATATCACGTAATTTTCTTAAAAGATTTTTCACTGAACACCCATTTTCATAAAATAATTCAACAATTTTAACGCATTGTTGTATTGTGTACGACTGTATTTTTATAAATGTCATACATTACACATCTGAAATGAGACTAGGCCTAGGCAAATTTACAACGACCTCTGTGTTTTATTCAAGAATTAAAAAAACGCTCAATTTGAAATACCCGTTATTTGAAGCATGTACTGTAATCAGGTGGAAATTAAAATTTGATCAAAGTTTTTGTAAACGGCCAGAACGATTGAATAAACACATGGATAATAACTAAGAATTCACAGAAACTCTAAAATTAAATATCCAGTAGGGAATTACATTGTCGAAAAGTATGATATATTAAAACCACAAGCGAGGAAGACGAAAAATGGAATCAAGAATCAAGAAAATGTGAAAATAATATTGTGGCAGATATTTTAAAGGCGGAAGGAGAGTAGCTATAAAAAATATATGACCTCTTCCAAAAGATACGGGTGGAAGAAAAATGCCAAGAATGGCCAAGGGTCCTGGTAGGGACAATATACATTTCACTTTATATCTCTGAGAATAATAATAGATTTTAACGGAAAAGAAGATCTGGAATTGCAGGTCATAATAGCAAAAGGGAATCAAAAATATGACAGTCTGACTGAGGATCTTAAAGAAATCAAAATATGATTATTATCATATTTATTAATAGGAAGGTAAATATTAGAATTTATAAGACCGTGATTAGAACAGTGACAAATGCTGTGAGACTCGGATATTGAAGATAGCAGATGAAAAATTGGTGAAAAAATTGGCAAGAATATAGTAAGAGCAATTTTAGGATGGAAAATATAAATAGGGTTGGAGAAGAACATCTAATAAAGAAGTGGAAGAGCTTAATAAAGATCCGAATACCAGCACACATATTAAGGCAAAAAGAATAAGAAATTATTCTAATGGAATGGAAATCATTCTAATGGAATATTAATTAATAATGGATTATAGTAGATGTGAGAAATTGAACAGAAAAGGCATTAAATAGAAGGATAGGCGGATAATATGGGCATTAAAAAAAAAGAATGAAGAATCAGTACATATTGTTAATATAATATGGAGTTTACAGTAATTAACAAAATCAAGAAAATTTTGCGGAATATCTGAATTGATTACACTTAACAGTATACAATAAATTCAGAAAGCAAATTAAATAGGTTTATTTAATTGATAATTATATCTTACTTACATTATAAATGATTGCCCATACATACATTGGCAATATCATCAGATGAGGTCGATATGATTATCTTATTAAGAAACTTGAAAGAGTTTTTTGCTTCAGGCCCACTATTACTAGAATGTATAATATTGTGAGTTGTTGCTTTATAATGATCTATAAAAGAATATATATATATATATATATATATATATATATATATATATATATATATATATATATATATATATATATATATATATTTTACCCGCATATGTATCTGCTCCTTCATCATATGAAAGCAATAGATCTATTTCTCCGATGGGATTTCTATCGATGGAATTGCAACTCCCAGCTTCAGATTCGCCATTACAAGACTGTATATTATCGTAAGTTGTTTCTTCATAGCTATCTATAAAGGTATTATATATATATATATATATATATATATATATATATATATATATATATATATATATATATATATATATAAATATATTATATATATATATATATTATATATATATATATATATATATATATATATATATATATATATATATATATATATATATATATATATATATATATATATATATATTATATATATATATATATATATATATATATATATATATATATATATATATATATATATATATATATATATATATATATATATATAATTATGTATAAATTATGATAGGTTATCACTGAAAAATTCATTTCAGGCAAGAAAAGAGGGACTCTACACGACCAAGAAAAATCACATGCTGGGAAGCTAACCGAAGTTACTTTATCTTTGATATCGTCATAGTCCCTCAATGTAGGTGAGATTTTTTGTTAGGAGATATAGGTAAAAAGCAGCAATTCTTTTTAGTATATTTCTTATTATTCAAAAAGCAATATATCTTTGTTTTTAGACGAATATCCTGTTCACTCATGATGATCACTTATGATGATCGTAGACGAGTAAAGAGCAAACAGGCGCTGAAGAGGAGAAATGCAGTTTTTAAAGTGCTGGAGTATGTATTTGAGTATTTTCGCGTATGTGTTTGCTGTTTTTGGAAAAGGACTCTGGTTGTCAATTGAGAGCCAAAAGTTCTGCATACTTTTTTTTTTTTTAATTTTTTGTTCTTTTAATGTCTTTTTATAAACGGTTTTGCTTTTTACTATGTTAGTTCTACTATATTTCATTGTCCCAAACGTGCTATCTTCAACTTAGTGTTATATTTAGTATCAGTAGTAGTAGTAGTAGTTTTACCAGACTATGTTTCGAACATTATATGTTAGCGTTTAATCATTCTGTATATTTTAACACATTGCTCACCAATATATATATATATATATATATATATATATATATATATATATATATATATATATATATATATATATATATATATATACAAAATACTAGTGTAAACAAAAATCGTTGTTTCAGTTTTGTTCAAATTGCGATATTTCTTTTAAGGCAACCAGCAAACTCTTTTGAATGGGTTCTATGGACTCAAGGTGACACTGACGCACCGGTTTCTTCAATGGAGGGAACAGGTAAAAGTAACATGGTGCTATATTTTGTAAATATGATGCTTGTAGAATTGTACTTGTTTAATTTTTAGCGAAAAATTGAATTGACAAATATTTATTGCGATATGTTATTGTGATGCAAAAACCATAAATTGTTTTCAGACAAATATAATAAATCTTTAAAGTCTTTAATGCTTAATTGATGTATACTTAGTACAGTATTCTTGATTTTGGTCATGTTTTCTTCAATTGCTTCTCCACTATCACTAATGTCCTTCTTAACATTTTTAATGCGTCAGCATAAGAAATCCCGATATTTAGACATAATTCAATGTCTATTCTTTGCCCGAAAAATTTACAATTTTAGAATGTCGCCGTCAAAAATTTGTAGTCTATAAATTTAATCTGAATTTTTCAATGAAAACTTCATATTATTGTAATATTTTTAACATTGTAATTAAATGATACCTTTTTTCCTGGCCCGTGGTGATTTCATGTTAATATATATTTCAGTAGAACTGCAATCTGACTTGTATAGTTCTATATTAGTAGGACTGCAATATTTGAGTAATATCTGTAAAAAAATTATAATATGAGTGGAATTTTTCATGTGTCTAGAAATGAGTGTGTGATTTTTAAATCTCCATAGATAAGAGTCATATTTGTACAATAATGTTTAATTGAAAGGAAAACAGAGATTGTCGTTTGTGTAGTTCCCTTAAAAGGCTTATAGTTAGGATATACTTATAGTCTAAAAAGTCCAGAGAATAGACTGGTGTGTCAATTCGTAATGCAAATTCACCAATTTCGCTATTGCAACTGCGAACAAGTGGACGGATGCATTGTCGTGGTGAAACAGCACTTTTTTCTTCGCTAAATGAGGGTTTTTTATCAACTCTCCGTGAAATTTGACCAATAATGCAGCATAATATTTTCCTGTAATTATCTTTCGCTTGTGCAAATAGCCGAGGAAGACAATGTCTTTCGGATCTCAGAAAATAGTGGTCATGATTTCTGGTGTATAATGATGAAACCAAGTTTCATTGCCAGTCACGAATCACTGGAGAAATTCTTTCAGATTGCACTAATGCATGTTTAAACACTTCTGTGAAATAGTCACTCGATTCCGATTTGTTCCGAGGATGTTCCATATGTATTCGTCCGAGATATTTATCATCCCAACAATTTCTTTAAATTCCACTCTGCGCTCCGCCAACTAGATATGATCGATTTGATAATTTCCGGATTGTATGCCCGATATAAAGGATTGTTGATGATTTCCTTAGTAGTAACCTCAACGGGACTTCCTGAGCGCGAAACGTCACTCGTGCTGGTTAGACCAGATCGAACCTCAGTAAACCACTTGAGAAACTATGAAATGGGAAGGAGCAACCCATAATACTTTCTCATATTTTCTTCGATTTCCGCGATGTTTTTCCACTTAAAAAGTAGTGTTTAATCAACTCTCGAAATTCGCTGTTTACCATGATAGCAAAAATATCGAACTTATCTGCCTTCGAAGACCCAAAATAAAACTAAATATTATATCTACTTGAAATTAATGGAGCGTTACTTGTAGTAATAGCAGAGGCAGCTATTTTTCAGAAATGCAGTCATCATTGTGATCACACCGCCATGTATATGAAATAAATCTGATTTTTCACTTTATCCTCGTAAATCACGCTTGTTATAAAAATGAGTATTTTTTTCTAAAAATATTAGTGTCTCTTGCAGATTTTTAACATGTTCTTGTTTAGCATCAACCAGTGTAGTGTACTCGTGATACAAAACTTCTTGGCGTCCATATGAATTTAATCAATCCTAATTGGAATTAGGTATTCCAGACATTATATTTTTTAATTTTGCATTATTTTTGGATAGAGAGTGTTTTAGTGGAATACACATTAACATATTCTGAGAGAGTGAAATTCCATTAAAAAGTAAAATGTAAAATATAAATAATGTTTAAAACAAGGATTGTGTTTAGTTAAAGAATGAGATGAATATATGAATATTTATATACTTAATAAATCATGAATGTTTATACGAACTTTTCTGGTTAATAAGTGGAAACTCACCGTATAAATTACAAGCGAAATTATTACTAATATTAACAGCAATATTAATAATGATATAAAGATCTTCATTTTTTCCGGATCTTGTATTACTTCCATGATAATCATTTCGAAGGAACTATTTATTTAACCACCTTGTCAGTCACTGCAATGACGAATCAAACTCAAAAATGATCCTTGTCATACGTCAATACACTAGATGAATTCATTGTGAAGTTAGTATAGAATTGAACACCGAAAATAGAAAATATTTACATTTGAGTATTGAAAATAAAATTCACTTGAGTAGAATTATTTTTAGAAAATATACTTGCCTGTCGTTTTAAGAAACAATGTCACGATAACAAACATAATTTCAAAAAGTATTTTTATGTATTTTAAAATATGTCATGTAGATTTTAGGTTTTTATATATATTTCGTTATCTGAAAATGTAATCGTAATTTATCATATTTTATATTTTTCACTTTATATCGAAACTAGAGAATTCTATTTTTTTTTTTAATTCGATTAATTATGTCGTTCGAAAAGTTCTCGACCTGGCTAACGAAACGCTAGATTTTTGAAACACAATATAAGTCGAAATATTTTTCAGGAGTGTTTCGACTTTTTTAACAGTATGTGAAACCTGGATGGACTAGAGACGAGATAGTCAGCAGACGAATCGAAAACGACCTCATCTGCAAGAAAAGTAATGGCTAAGTTATGGTTTTATTTATATTCTGGGGCTGCAAATGCTTCACAGCCCCCTGTTATATGTAAGATTATCTCAGAGACCTGGCTCCCGATATCTACATCGATCATCCGCCACACTGCCGTTTCCGAACTATAGACTTGAAGTAATTTCTGGCAGGTATAACTTGGTCTTGTATTGCCAGTAGGAAACCCTCTCTCTCCGGAAACATCTACCCAGCAGTCAGCCAGTAGTTCGACGCTAATATGTCGACTTGATCCTGAGTGACCTCATTCAAATATTTCACATGCAGAGGTTTTTTCTCTCTATAAGTGTAATTTCTCAAATTTGGTCTTGCGTAGACTTGAACTTGATCTTCGTTTAGTCGCAGTGGTGTGTATCGTGTGAATACAGCTTTATGTACTAATATAGACTAATCCACTGTCGCCTTGTTGTAAAAGCAATATTGTGCGTTCCACAGAACTTCTAGGGTGATTCTTCTATGAAAGATTTTTTTACGAAATCTACGATTTTGTGAACAGTGTTCTGATATTAGGTTGTAATTTTATTATGTTAGTTCCACTTCAGTTAACTATCCCGAATGAATAGTTTAGCACCGAACTTGCTTAGGTGTTGATAGTCTTATATTATAGATTATATATATATATATATATATATATATATATATATATATATATATATATATATATATATATATATATATATATATATATATATATATATATATATATAAAAATATGTTGATAGTTTTATTATTCAAATTTATCTCCATTTGGATAAATTAATTTTGCGAGATATTGGGTATTTTCCTAATTATCCGACAAGTTTCTAGAACTACAGGCTTTTGCATATTTATCATCATTCTTGCGTTGTCGCTAATGCTAATGGTATTTAGGTACTTTGGCATATCGGACGTTATTGGTCTTGTTGACGAAATAATTAGAGGAATTACCAGAACTTTATTTAAATTAGGAATTAAATTTAAATTCCTCGGATAAATCATAATATTTGGTGATTTTTTCCCTTTCTTTGTTATGTAGATTATGATTATTTGGATAAGAGACGTCCACGAAATAAGCTACCATTTTGGTCAATCATTGTAACATCAGGACGATTGCTAGCAACTTGTCGATCAGTCTATATTGATGTGTTCCTCTATAAAAGGTATGCGTCGTTTTCAGGAGCTGGAAAAGGCGTATATTTGAGATATGTCATTTTTTGTCTATTATTTTTTTGTCTATTTATTGTCTATTATTGTTTGCAAGCCAGAGCCAATTCTTGATGGATGATATCTGCAGTTAGATTATGACGTTTAGTGTATTCTGTTGGCGCGAGAATACTGCATCCAGCTACAAAGTGTTCAATAGTTTCAGAGGTACCCTGACACATACGGCTAGTATCACTCTGTATCGGCCTTTTTTCAACAAATTTCTAATAGTTGTGGGTCGCTATTACACTATCTTGTAGGCTAATATAAATCCTTCTGTCTCTGCAAATAAATCGTTCTTTTTTAACCATTCCGTGGAAAAATCTACATTCGTTTTTGCTAAAGCATTAGGATGCCCCCCCTGTATACTCCTCTCCAGCCATTGTAACTTTCTCTCCTTGACGTCGGGAATAATTTTAAAAATGTTTTTTGTTGTTTGATTGGAGAGGTGAACTTATATCTAATGAGTATATTATTGTGTGCAGTGGTGATGCTCCGGTAGTTTGTTCAAAAGCCTATCATGTAATCTATTGAGACAAAGCAAACCTCTTCCACCAACGTTTCTTGAAAGATATAATCTGATTGAGCCCGCGCGGGAGCGATGGATACGATGTTCTGCCAATTTAACTCTTAAAGATCTATCTAATGATATTACATCGGTTGCTGACCACTTAATTACACCCAACGTATAGACAAATAATGGTATTGGCCATGGATTAATAGCTTTAATGATATTCCTTCCATTGAGATCAGTCTTCAAAATTCACTCTACTCTCCCCATAAATCTTCTCTTCTAGTCATGCTTAAACTTTTTTGATCTATTAATAACCAAAGTATTTATATGACTCATCATTTAAGTATTTCATTGCCTGTTCTTCACGAGTGGCCAATTTGGGAATTCATTTTGAACACTTATCAATACCAAATTCCATCTTAATATATTTACTACACTCTTCAGTTAAATGAATAAGTCGGTTCAGTTTTTCTTCTGGCATACAATTTGAGGTCATCTACATATAATAAATGACTCAAGGAGTAAGAAATGTTGTGATTCCTCAGGGTGTATCCTAACTTGGAGTGCTGAAGTGCAACAGGGAAAGGGTTCAGACTCAAAATAAACAATAAAGGACTAAGTGCATCCCCATGAAAAATTCAACTATTTATAGATAGATGTTTAGTCAATAGTTTTTTTTTAATTAACATTCAGCTCGTTCTCAGAATGAATTAACACTCATGGTCGTTCGTAGAAAGTTTATATTTAACTCTTAACCAGCATTTAACTCTTTTATACATAGATTATTAAATATCCCCATGTCAATACATAATTATAATAAAGAATTGAATATCATCAAATAAATCGCAGTATATAACTGATTCGACCCAAACATTATATATAAAATAATTAATAAAAAAAGTTATAATAAAACCGTTAATTTAATATATCCGGTCAATGTCGAAAATGCAGCGTTCAAAACAATTACATATACGCTAAAAGTTACCAAATTAGTGTCGAGATATTTATCCAAAACAAACAATACAAATATTGCTTTCAAAACAAACAATAGTCTAGGACGCCTCATTAAAAACAATAAAAATCAAACAAGTAAACTGTATAAATCAGGAGTTTATTTAATTGAGTGTGGGTTTTGTCCAAAAGTCTACGTTGGACAAACAGGAAAATCTTTCCCTACTAGGCTCAACGAACACAAAAAAAAGTTAAAAGTTATATTAAACAACAAAATAATTCTCATTATGCTAACCACTTAATGTTAGAAAAGCATACTTTCAATGATAATTTTCTAATGTTACATAATGAGAATAAATCCAAAAAATTAAATCTTTTGGAGAGCCTAGAAATCAACAAAAGAAAAAAATATATATTTGTTAAATGACCAGCTAGACTTGAATGGTTCACCGTTACTAAATTTATATTGTCTTAGACGTCGACAAAAAATGGATTTCCCCACTATCATGTTTTATGGTATTATTAGGTCGATGAACACTTTAGGTTGTGATTACTTTTATCACTATTAGTATAGTATAGTTTGTATTTAAAAAAGACTAGATAGAAAGATTTAAATATAGTGGAAATTTTTAGATATTAATCTTTGTTTATTTATTTAAAATGAATTTTCATCAAGTATCGGCTACCTCAGTTAAATTTATTAATGCTATAGTTTTTTTTTTCATTTGTGATGTATCTTTAGTTCTGTTTAGCTCTGTTTTTAACCAGGTTGCTTCTCTATTATGCTGTTATTTAAAACTTCATATAGTTTCCCAATATTCTGTCATCTCCTCTAAGGATGGTGTATCTTCGTAATTTAACTTTTCTTCTCCGATTTTCTTATAAAAATTATTTTCGTTTTTGCAGAATTCAATATTATCTCGCCTTCTTTTGTAACTTTTGTTATAACGTCTTAACCTCTTATCTAATGCAGCTATATTTTGTCTGATGGCCTTGAATGTCGGTTGGCCTTTTTTAATATCATGTTGTTTCAAAAAAAGTCTTCATTATTTGGACATATTCCCTCATAGTGAGTTATGTTAGTGAGTTATACTATCTCCGTACTGATTCGTTCTTTTTCTATTTTAAGTCCTAATAGAGTAGAGCTCTTACGGTTAATCAACCGTTCCAACTCCGACTCCGACAGTGCATCTTCTGCAATATCATGTTCCACTTCCATCACCCTCGAATATTCAGTGCCACACATTAATATGATCATCTGTGTAGTTTGTCAATTGAACTTTGTCTTTAATTTCCACTATCTCCAGTTCAGAGATAGGTTTTCGAGTTCGGATAGCATACAATTGATTTGCTAGCCGACTTTCTGTTAAGCGTAAATCTGGTCTTATTCGTCGCCATTCCACTAACATTTTTGTCCGAAATCGATGCTTGTTTCTTTCAAAGTTCGTTGCTGAAAAATATGCACGCATTACATACTGGTTATCCTGTTTTGACCATTTTCTACGTGCTGTGTTACTGGTATCGGGACCGCAGCTCCATGCTGTGTCAATCTATTTATTTGAGACTCAGTATTATCGATATCTGCTGTTATCGTAAGCCTGCTTGTCGTTCCAAAATCCAAAGTTGTATCATTCGCTCCTCAAATCTTTGGGTCACGTTGAACGTACTGACGGTACCGAACAGAGTCAACTTGTAAGTCCGATCCGCCCTGTGAAATTTTATTTTTCTTATTGCCAGCTTTTGAATCAAGCACTGTTGGGATGCTGACCGTATTAGTGCGTTTATCCCCATTAAAAGCTAGGATCTACCATTGTGATCAGTAAATTCTGTACCTGATCATTTGATTCAAAATCACATGCCATTGCATGGGGGACGAGATACGACATGTTCCGAAGGCAACTCGGATAGGCGGAGACGTCACACCTTGAAGATTCCATGAAGAATCCTCCTGACCAGCCTTATTATTATTCTCATCGACTTGGTGTCACTCTCTCAGCTCAAAAAGCTGGAAAGCATAAACCGATTCCTCCCTCGCGACGTTGGAGTTCGGCTCGGAGCCTGGGGATAAATTTCTTTATAACCCAGTATTCCGTTGGTATTAAGACAAAAATGTTCGAACTATGTGGCAGGTTTGCAATAATATAGCCCGTTGTCCCACTTTTATGACATTTCTATTTAGTCCACAATTTGTTAAACTTTTGGAAACTTCCGTTGGCATTAAGACAAAAATTTTCGAACTATGTGGCAGGTTTGCAACAATATAGCCCGTTGTCCCACTTTTATGACATTTCTATTTAGTCCACAATTTGTTAAACTTTTGGAGAACCTGTGGCTCACCAATCCCTCTGCGGAAATTACGAAAGGTTCGATGTTGACTTTTTCATGTTGCCAGATGTTCTTCAACTCATAAGAAAGATTCTCATATTTAGAAACTTTTTCCACCTCCGTTTTATGTATATTGTGAAACAGTGGTATGGCAATATCAATAATTGTTCCTCGGTTTTCTTTTTTATTTATTAAGACTATGTCTGGTCTATTGTAGTCGACAGCCCTGTCAGTTATTATCGGTCTATCCCAGTAGAGCAGCACATCGTCAGACTCCAGAACAGCTTGATGACTGTATTTATAATACGGCGGAGTAGATGTTGGTAAAAGATCATGATTAAGTGCCAGTTTTTGGTGGATTATTTTAGCAAGCTGATTATGCCTTCCTAAGTATGCGTTTTCTGCTAAAGTAGGACATCTACCAATTATGTGATCAACAGTCTCCCCTATTTTGCCACACTTTCGACATACATCTTCAGTGTTTTCTTTAAGGATATATTTCTTGTAATTATTTGTTTTGATGACTTTATCCTGGATAGCAAGAACAAAACCCTCAGTTTCCGGATATAGTTGATTCTCGTCTAACTAGAGCAGAGAAGCTTTCTTATCAATAGTATTGCCATTTAATAATTCTACATATCTACCATGGATTGATTTATGTTCCTAGAAATTTATGTTGTTTTGTATTGTGTTTGTTTCGATAGTGTAGTTTGCATGGCTCAGTTTTTGTGGTGTATAATTGTGATCAAACTGAGTTGCGAATCTTATAAGTTGATCTTTCGAACTTAGAAAATGTTGGCGAAGCTTCTTTTCTTGACTAAGACACAATTCTTTGATGTTAATAAGCCCTCTACCTCCATATTTTCGAGGAATATATAATCTCAACACAGAAGAATTGCTATGCAAACAACGGAATTTTGTTAAAAGTTGTCTAATCATGCGGTCTAGCTTTTCCATTTCTGTATTTGACCACTTGACCACTCCAAATGAATATGTTAACATCGGTATTGCCCATGTGTTGATTGTGTTACATATATTCCCCCCTGAGAGTTTTGTATTAAGAAGCTTCGTTATTCTTTTCTTGTATTTATCTTGGAACTCATGTTTGAGTGCCGTATGGTTTAGTATTTGATTTTGTGTTCTTCCCAGATACCGATAGGTATCATCCGGTTTCAATGAGTGAATCTGACAGAATGATTCCTGATTTTGTTTAACTTTTTCTTTTTGTATATTGACGATAGAACATTTATCTAGGCCAAAGGACATCTTAATATCATCACTGAATATTTTTACGGTTTCAGTAAGCGATTGGAGTTTGCTCTGGGACTCTGCGTACAGTTTTTTAGGTCATTCATATATAACAGATGTGATAACCTTCTGCTGTTTGTTAACTGGAACCTAAACCCGCTTGCAGACTGATCGAGAATCGTGGACATAGGATTTAGGGCCAGACAAAACCACATTGGTCTACAAAGAGTCTCCCTGGAAAATTTCCTTCTCAGCGTTGACTCTTCCAGCATTTTCTTCCGATATCCATATATTTGTCTTCCAAGACTTCATTAAGTGAGTAAGCATTGCTCTGATTTTAGTGCAGATTTTGTAAATTTCCAAAACTTTAACTAGCCAATTATGAGGGACAGAGTCGTAGGCCTTACTATAGTCAATGTAACATAAGTTAAGGTTACGCTTTTTTTTTCTGGACGTGCTTCAGGGTAACTGCGTCTATGGTAAGTTGGTTCTTACATCCTGCAGATTGTCTTACACACCCTTGTTGTTCTTCTTCTAAGATATTATTATCTAAACAGTGATGATATATGTTTTCGTTTACTAATGATGTAAGTAACTTATATAGTGCTGAAAGACAAGTTACAGGTCGATAGTTATTTGGCTACATCTTGCCATTTTTCTTATATAGTAAATATGTATTACCCTCAGATAAAAATAGTCGAATAGATTCGAGGTTAGTTAGTGCTTTACTGAAGCAACGTAATAAATTGGCATGTATAGCATCTAAATATTTGATCCAGAAATTCTGGATTCTATCTGGCCCTGGTGCTTTCCAGTTTTAGGTTTTTCTTATGACGTTACGGACCTCTTCTGTTGTAAATTCAGCCACATTCATTTCCCGTAAGCCTTCTTGCAGGTTTTCGATATCTGAGATCCAGGTTGCTGATGTGTTGTACCCCTCCGATACTTTCCAAGTTGTTTTCCAAAATCCGTAACATGTTGTTGGGTCGATGTTTTGGGTATTAGGTTTACTAGATTCATTCGTTTCAAGATCTCGAAAAAACTGTTTTTGATTTTTATAAAAGTGTGCGTTTTGCATATGATCATAAGAAAAGGAAGGATCCTTTTCTTATGATCATTATATCTACGTAACCTTGCTTCATTGGCTTTTGCTTTTTGTCTTGAAATTACTTGTTCTTTGATTCGTATATCTATCCTTGCCTTTTTGGCTATGGCTTTGGCTTTTCGGGTCACTTTTCTAGATGGCTGGCTTTTCAAGTATTCCTTCATTATATCTGCCTTGCCACGCAAATCTTCTATGTTTTTTTCCAATTTTCTCTTCCACTGAGGAGTTTGCTTAAGATCATCTTGTCTTACTGTGCTAGGATAATATGTACGTTGTCCGTTAAGTTCTATTATAGTAACAGCTGAACAATACAATACCAACTGCGTGTCATATATATTAGAATTTGTTTAAAGGGACTCCCTCAATACTAGATTCATTCCCGATACAATTTCTTTGGCTTTATGAATATTTTTCAAGACCGGAATAACAGGTCTATTGAGGGGATCAGTTCCTTCGTAAAGTGCTATATTACTGAAGAATTTTTCTGATATCTTTTAATGTATCCAAATTGTGGTTTTGGCTTTTATCTTGCTGTATTGTTGGTGGAGTGTTTCTGAATGTTTCTGGTATTGTTGTTGTGCTTCTGATGTTTTCCGGGATAGTTTCAAAAACCTCAACCGCTTCTGTGCCTAATGGCATTGTTTGATGTATGGCTTTAGCCACTTCCCTCTTTATCTCATCGCGTGGTAGTTAGATAACCTTTCTTGATTATAACGTTTTTTCTGTCTGCTATGTTTTGTTCAGTAATATATCTGGGTGTCTCGTATAAATTTCTTATAAAGAAATGATCTCCACCCTGGAAGTGGATTATCTCTGCAGCGATTAACGTAATAAAATGCAGATATTAAGTCCGTATTTAATTCTTTTGGACATTTTATACGTCGGCCACGAGCTCTCCTAGGAGCAGTCCACCGGACAGCGGGCGAGCTCGAAGAAAGAGTGAGGTCTTGTTCTTCGACCTCTCTTAGTGTATCCAGTTCTTCTATTACCTTTTCCGTTGCCAATCTTGTGGTACCATAGAGTTGGGAGCCGCGACTCGCTCCAGACTCGCCAACCCCAGACAAATCATGCTGACGTTCCGAAGGGTTCTTCTCTGCAAAACCCTACCACCTAGAAAATTACTTTTATTTGTTTCTATCTCCATAATTTTTAGTTTTGGGTCAAGGGAAAAAAGAGGTCACTCAATGCAGAGCCCCGAATTATCATGGGAAAGTTATTTACTACCGGAGGGCGCTAGGTATCCGGAGACATCGTTAGAGACACTTTAACCCTGTGCCATTCAGCTCATCGGCACGATGGATTTCCACCGTGAGCTTAGGGGATTTTTTTTCAGAGGTTTACTCCTCTCAGCTCGGAAAGGTAGCGGCGCTACTTACCAAAAGGACTCTCCGTTCCGCCATATATATATATATATATATATATATATATATATATATATATATATATATATATATATATATATATATATATATATATATTTTTTTTTATCACACAGTTGTGGTAAGAACTCCAAGTACCCGGGTGTAACCAAGAATACTTGGGTGTCTACTGACGGTCAAGGGCGCGTCTGACTATTCCGACTGTTCCCAATATTACTGCTTTTTGCATCCATACTACTGCCCTTTTTGTAATACCTAGTTGTTCGAGGTTCTGTATTAGAGATTTGTGGACTAGACCATTAGCACCATTGAGCACCACAAATGGAAGGATATTAACTCTATCTAGGTGCCATATATCCTTGATTTCAAAAGCCAGATCTCATTATATGTGTCAATTTTTTCCCTGTATGCTCGGTGTATATTTTCATCTAAAGGTACAGAGAAGTCAACTATTGTGTCTTGATTAGCTTCTTTCTGGTAGAGTACTACATCTAGTCTATTTGCTTGCACCGTTCTGTCAGTTCGAATCTGCACCAAGTCCCAATAAAATTTAATGTGATGATTTTCTAGAACAGTTTTGGTAGCGTATTGATGATATGGTGTGAATGTTTTTAGTAATCCATGTTTCCCATGTTTACCCATATAATCATGTCTTGATAGGGGCTGGTGGGGGCCAGATAGGTGCAACTCGATATTAAATGTTGTATCGATTCCTCGTCTTTATCACAGTATCTGCATTTGGAGGTTGGTATGTTTTGTTTCATGATAACTCTAACATAATTTCTCGTGGGTACAACCTGATCCTGTATTGCCATTATAAATGCTTCTGTTTCTCCAAAGAGATATCCTGAGGTTAGATAGGTACTTGTAGCCTTGGAGTCAACTTGTTCTTGATTGTTTAGAGTAGCATAGTGCCGTCTATGCAAGGCTTTGTTGCGCCACTTGGTTTTCATTATTTCAAATACATTTTCTGGTTCCGGTAGCAGTGGTTTGGCCAGCCGAAGAGGAGTGTACTTTTTATCCAATACTACAGCTGCTCGATATATGGGTGAGTGTTTTCTATAAAGTAGTTTTTTAGGCTTTGACATTCCCTTTTGTGTATCACTTCCAAACAACCCAGCCCTCTACCGCATTCCTCTCTTCGTAGATAAAGCCGCTCAATTGCAGCATTGGGATGATGCATTCTGGCTCTTGTAAATGCGCTTCGAATTTTTCTGTCTAATCTCTGCAGGTCTGTCTTTGACCATTTTAATGTTCCAAATGTGTATGTGATAGATGGGATAGCCCAAGTGTAAATAGTTATAATTTTGTTTTTCCCTGAGAAGTGTGTATTGAGTACTGCGTTAACTCTTTTTAATAATTATATTTCAGCTTTTTCTTTATTCTCATTTTGTTTGATGTCTAGGCCCTGGGTAATGCCTAGATATTTATAGTGGCCTTCTGGTTCTAATGTTTTCAGTTCTGTACTATCAGACAAAATCAAATTTGTGGTGGAAATTATTTTTTCTTTCTCTACCTGTAGTGTCGCACATTTGTCTAGTCCAAAGTTCATAGCAATTGTCCTGCTGATTTCCCTTACTAACTCAAGCGCTCCCTTAAGTTGTTCTTTCCCTTTGGCATACATCTTTAAGTCATCCATATAGAATAGATGTGTTATCTTTATTCAGGGTGTAACCCTTGAAAAATTCCCCTGCGTATTGGAATTTCTTCCGTTAAGTAAGATTCAGATATTCCCTTGACTAATATGGATGTGCGCCATGTGCTCATAAGATACTCGAGCAGTTGACACAGAGTTGGGTGGATTCCGTATATTTGAAGTATGCTCCTCAGCCATGAATGTGGGACTGAGTCAAAAGCCTTCTGATAGTCAATCCACGCGGTAGATATCTTTCTTTGTTTAAGCTTTGCCTGGCGAGTAACGATGTTGTCGATGACTAAAGTTTCCTTGCATCCTCTTGAACGTTGTTTACATCCGTTTTGCTCCCATGAGACGATTTTGTTGATCTTAAGATGTTCATTAATTTTTATGCCTAATATAGATGTTAGGATTTTATATAGAGATGGGAGGCAAGTTATCGGTCTAAAATTGTTTGCTTCAGATAAGTCACCTTTCTTCGGGAGCATATACGTGATTCCTTTCGTGAAATTTGTAAGTATCTTTGTTGGGTCTTGTATAAACTCTTCAAGTAACGTTGCAAGTCGATTATGATAGTTTGTCATAGTTTTCCACCAGTAGTTATGTATGCCATCGATACCAGGTGACGTCCAGTTTTTAAGTTTTCTGGTCGCATTATTATTTTTGTTCCTAGTCATTGCTATGTACTCTATTTGAGGTTTTTGAATATAGTTGGCTTTTTCCGTATCAATCCATGCAGCTTCAGTGTGTTGAACAGGATTGGATCAAAGTTTAGTCCAGTATTCCGTCATTTTTTCTTTTGCCGGGATTTTTTCAACTTCGCATACGCGGTCCTTGCTTAAGTTTCTGTAAAACATTCTTTGAGACTGTGCAAACATTTTGTTTTCTTGATATCTTTTATTTATTTTGTGATATCGATGTAGCCTGTTACCCAGAGCCTATATTTTTTCTTTAAGCTTTTCGAGATGCGTAAGAAGTTGCTGTCTACAATCTGGATATGCTTTAATTTTTGCTCGCTTTCTATATAAAGAAGCTTTCTTTTTTTACTTTTGTGCTTGGTTTTGTCTCATGAAGATAAACATGCAATATTCCTATTTCTTTGCGCAGCCGTTCTATATTGTTTTGGAGCCGGGTTTCTCATTGGGGCTTTATAAATTTAATTCCTTGGGCTGTTTCACATATATTTTGCTAACTGCTAGACTTACGCAGTGACTAAAATGGCAGAGTTTCTTTAGGTCTTGAGCATTGTTCAATTCGACGGCCAGCTCAACATTTAACTTTTTAATAATGTCTTTGATGTTAGCAGTTAACTGAAGCTTACATGGTTTTGGTTTATTTTCCAGTTTTACACCATTAAATTCTATTTTTATTTGTGGTAAATGCATTTTTTCCTCCTGTTGATTGTTTGCTCTGTGTTCATTACGGTCTTTGGGATTGTTTGTCTGTCCATTGTTCTGAAGTATTACAGATGGTTTTTCATTTATCTCTGGTATGAGAGTCGGTGAAGCACTCTTTTTCCCCTGTCTCCTGGCATTATGAATGAATGCGCTTGTGTTGCTGATGCAACTGCTCTTGCATTAACTTTTAAATTGTTCAGTTCATTCTCAGACAGGACCTTTCGTCCGATTATGGCTCTTACTTGGTCTGTTAGTCCTTGAGATGTCATTGCTAGATCACTGTACTCAGTATTCCACATTTATTCCAATCTAGCCCGATAATTCGTCATCATCCTCTCTCCATCAGTGACTTTATAGTATGCGACCATAAGATTTCTTATAACTTCTCTTGTCCATCGCATACGCCTTCCCCTTGTTTGGATTACCGCGGGAATCCCATTTCGGGTTTCCAAGGCGTTATGCCTGGGTGTCCTGACTTGGGTTGCTTGGCCTTGTGGTTCCGTTTCGCAGAGAAGCGCCACTCGCTCCACTTGCCTCTGCTGGAGACTATGCAATTGTTCCCGTTGATGCAGTCCCCACATCAAGGGTGGTTTCCGAGGCTTCATCTTCATGATCGAAAGCAATTTGGCACAGATAGAGGGGTGCTAACCCTCTATGTTATCCTGTGGCTGATATTATAAACGGTAGTATTAAAACTCGTTCTTGCTTCCATATTCGTTTTATTTCCTGTGCTAGCGGGGTATATTTCTCCAGTTTTTCGGCAATATTTCTTTTGGTGTTCTGATCACTAGAAATTGCGACATCAACAATATATGTTATATTGTTGATTTTATCAATCATCGTGATATTAGGCCATTAGCTGCTATTGGTTTATCTGTTAGTATAGGATTGTCCCGGTATATTTTGTGTGCGGTATTTTCGATAACTGGTGGTGGTATATATATATATATATATATATATATATATATATATATATATATATATATATATATATATATATATATATATATATATATATATATATATATATAGTACGGCTATAATTGTTACATTTTCATATAGTTGTATTAGTGCTTTGTATATTATTTTTCCAACGGTATTGTGTCTATCAGTATATTCGGTTGCGGTAAGTAATTTACATTCAGATGTTATATGGTCTATTGTCTCACTGTCATTTATTAATGTTTTATCACATATTATATATTTTTGATAATTTTTTTATTTATGATCTGATCTTGTATAACAATTGCAAACCTTCCGTTTCAGGGTAGATCAAACCTTCTTTTGGCCATTTATATGTCATTTGATCATTCATGTGTTTTTCTCTTTCAGCGCTTATATGTTTCCCGTAAAGTGTTTTTGATGACCATCTTACAAATAGTTCTGATTAATGGCAATAGTCCTCCTCTTCCTGTATGTTCGAACTTAAATTGAGTGGTGTGTAGTTTTTGTCACAGCTGATTATCGCTCTGTGAATGGAACTATTGGTCTTTGAGTAGAAATATTGCAATATAGTAATTTGTTTCTGATGTTGTATTTTGAGATCTATAATACCTCTTCCACTTAGCTAATAAATACAGTCTTTCAGTGCACGCTTTTGGGTGGTGGTTTATGTAGTGTGTTAATGTTGTTCTTATCTTTCGTTCTCTTTGTCTCATGTCTTCGTTCTAATCTTCTGTTGTTTGTATCACTCCAGCATATAATTCCGAAGGAGCAAGTTAGGACGGGTAATGCATAGGTATTAATAGCTTTGTATATGTTTTTGTTGTTAAGTTTAGAAATCAATATTTGCTTTAGTCGATTTTAATATTGTTTTGTTAGCCGCTTTTTAATTTCATTATGATTGACTTTATTATTTTGTTGGAATCCCAGGTATTTATATGTTTTTGTTGCTGATATATTATCAATTGTTATATAATTAAGTACTTCTGTATCATCTACCTGCGTCCAGATACCTTTTTTTATATGTAGTATTTTACACTTTTGTATACCGAATTCCATCCCTGAGTCATTTGTTATCGCTTATGTGATTTTAAGCAATGATTTAGTTTGTTTATTGGTACTTGTGTATATTTTCATATCGTCCATATATAGCAGGTGGCTGACACGAAGTTGGGTTGTTTTCTTATTTCTAATGTCAAAACCATATGATGTGTTGTTTATTGTTCTTAATAAGGGGTTTAAACTTAAGAAGAATGATAGAGCACTTAAGAAGTCTACCTTAAATATTCCTCTGTTTATTTTGATAGTTTTAGTTTCGATATTTATGTTTCTTGTTTGAAGGTATATTCTCGTACTCCATTGCGACATTAGGTGACTCAATAAGTTTCGGATTGCTGGATTTACCTTGTATATTTCTAGTATTTTTAAATACCATGTATGCGAAGGCTTTTTTGTAGTCTATATAACATGTAATAAGGTTTCTTTTATCTTTTTCAACTTGTTTAAGTATAACACTATCTATTACTAGTTGTTCCTTGCAACCTTAACTTCGTTTTTTACAGCCTTTCTGTTCTTGGGTTAGTATGCTATTTTTTGTTAAGTGTGTCTATTTTTTGCATTATTAGTGCTGTTATGATCTTATACAGGGTTGGTAGATATGTTATTGGGCGATAGTTTGCAGGATTTTGCATTTCCTCATTTTTGGACTCGATGTATGTTTTTATTTCGGTTAAAAACTCTGGTATATGGAAGTATATAAGTATATGGATTAAATATTACGTTGTTTATAAGTTTAGTAAGGTGTTTATGTATTGATGTTAATTGTTTATACCAGAAATTGTGTATATGATCGATTCCTGGAGCCTTCCAATTATGGTTTTTTGTATGGTAGCTGATAATTCGTCGAATGATATTTCTTGAAATGTTTGTTCTTGCAAGTTTTTATGATCGTTTTGCTCTTCGGTAATCCATATAGACGTTTTTATATTATTTTACTTGCATCCATATTCCTGACCAGAATTGTGTAATTTTATCTCTAGTTGAAGGAATTATCTTAAACTCTTCTGTTTTGTTTAATCGTTGGTAGAAAGCCTTTTCATTGTTTTGAAACAGCTTATTTTGGATTTCGCGTTCACGTGATATTTTTTATCTGTGGAGACGAGTTGGGTATAGCTGAAGTTTCTGCTTTAACCTGTCTAATATCTGTTCTATTGGTTCGGTGTTGTTTAATAAATGTTTGGTGGTTTTTAAGATCTTCTTAGATGTATTTCCTTTTCATGTTGTGTTAACCTCCCGATATCTCATCGGAGGTTATTAATTTTCATTTCAAGTCTAATTTGCCATTTTGGTTTATTTGTTTCATTTGATCTTCTTTTATTTGTATTGACATGTTTTTATTTTCTACATTTATTACTTTCTTATGAGTAATCGTATTTGCTGCACAGTATATTACTATATATCTGTTATGGTGCTGTTTTCATTAACATGATGCATTATAAGATTGTTTGTGGATTTGATTATATATTTTGTATGTTTAAAGAATTGAAGTTTAGGGATACTAGGTCTATTTTTTAGATTAATGTGTGACCATGTAAGTATATTTTTCTGTAATTGATTACTGATATTTTATTCTAGAGCCGCTTTATTAATTGCATTTTTGCTGTTGTCTCATTAGACGCTCTCCAAAGAAATCTAACATTACATATATATGCCATCCAACGGAAAGTCGGCTAGAGTATAGATTGCTGACTGTGGATGGGGTCTCCCTATTCTTGACGGGAAAGCATGTGTCGGTATCCTGACGAGCCTGAACATCGAGAGGCAAAACATGTGCCCTCATGGCGGAGACGCAGGTTGCTGTGTGTTCCACATGAGATTGTGGAACCCAGCAGTTGGGTGTACTTGACACTCAACTACTGTTGTCTCATTGGACGCTGTCCAAAGAAATCTATCTTTACATATATATATATATATATATATATATATATATATATATATATATATATATATATATACATACACATATATATATATATATATATATATATATATATATATATATATATATATATATATATATATATATATATATATATATATAAATATATATATATATATATATATATATATAAATATATATATATATATATATATATATATATATATATATATATATATATATATATATATATATATATATATATATATATATATATATATATATATATATATATACATACACATATATATATATATACATACACATATATATATATATATATATATATAAATATAAATATATATATATATATATATATATATATATATATATATATATATATATATATATATATATATATATATATATATATATATACCCTATATATATATATATATATATATATATATATATATATATATATATATATACCCTATCGGGAGCTTGCAGACGTTTCGCCAAAATCTCATTTGGCATCTTCGGTGCTTACTGTCACCAGGTTCGTGACTGTCGGAGAGATATCGGTTCGCCGTGTAATATTTATGTCTTCTGGCGCTTGCTCCGTCCCCTGAGGCGTTTGCAACGTCTTTGTTTCCAGTCGTGTTCTGGATGTTGTGCTGTCCGGGTCTGCTGGTCTAAGAACGCTTTTCCACGTGGCCTGTTTCTAGTTGGTGTTGGAATAATGCCGATGTTGTTTGCTTGTTCCGTATGCTTACTTTATGTTCCTCTATTCTGGCAGATATTTTTCGGTTTGTTTGCCCGATGTAGATTTTGTTACAGCCTGAGCATGGGATGCGGTACACTCCTTGATTTTCTAGCCTGACCTTGTCTTTCGGGTTTCTCAAGGATGCGCCTATTGTTCGGTGAGGTTTGTATGCTGTCCTTATATTGTGTTTTCTTATATATATATATATATATATATATATATATATATATATATATATATATATATATATATATATATATATATATATATATATATATATATATATATATATATACCTTTCGTCCACGTTGCAGGAAGCGGACAACGACTGAACCTGAACGTTTATTTCGGGAACAGACGGCAGAAAAAACCCAAGTCACGTCTGCAGTGGCAACCTGGTCGGCGTCTGTCCACCCAGAGGGTGCGGCTAAACACCACACTCCAGGAACTAACAATCCCTGGTTCTAAACTCTCAGTGGAAACACTGGACCTATAAGCTTATAAGCAACCATGACTCGTGCAAGAAATAACAATGATACTCCAGGTGGTAACCAATCCACCCGTCGACAGACGGCAACCTGGTGTTCGGATTCTGGGGAACCTGGACTTTCACGATCTCAAAAAAAGTCGAAGCTTTCCGGTAAATTTCCCCACAAAACACCTACATATATTGGCACTTTCAACATCAATACGCTGATCTAACCAGGAAAACTTCACAACCTAACTTCAGAACTTAGGCAAAGGATACTTGTGCTTACCCTACAAGAAACACGCATCACGAATGAAGACAAGGTAGACTACGGGAACTATCGCATATTCAAAAGCAGGATAGACAAACGAGTCGCCAGGCATGGTCTTTGTGGTACACAAAGGAATAGTTAACTCTATTAAGGAAATCACCCCCATAAACAATAGACTAATGACAATGCGCATACAGTGCGCCAATAAAAATTGCACCATGATCATCGTACATGCCCCACAAACGGGGACAACAAGAAAAAACTCAAGTCTACAGATAAATTCTGGGCAACACTAGAGGAGGTAATGGCAAAGGTCCCAAAGGATGACGTCAAAATTTTACTGGGCGACTTTAACGCACAAATTGGTAAAGAAAAAAATCCATCAGAAAACTGTAGGCAAATTCCCCAGTCACAAATTTAGCAACAAGAACGGCACAAGACTCATCGAACTATGCCAACAGAATAACCTGAAGATCGTGTCAACATTTCTAAGAGAATCTCCACGAAAGCAGAAGACATGGAGATCGCCTATACAACAGATTGGAGAATTCCAGATAAACCACGTTACAATTTCATACCCACAACAAAAACAGATCCAAAATATCCAACTCCGCAGGGGCGCAAACATTGACTCAGACCACTACCTAACACGAATCAAAGTCACGTTTACCCTAAGGAGAATTCAACACAAGAAAACACATCTACATAAATTCGACACGAAAAAGATCAAGGAATCAAACATAATGAGAAAAGGAAAGAAAAGAGGAATGGAAAAAATCCCCAGAAAGTTAACAGCTTTTTGACGTGATTAGAAAATAGACCGCAAAGGTTATCAGGCAAACTAAGAGGAAGTACATGAAGGAACAACTAGACTCTATAGAGGAGAGTTTCCGCAATTATAACACGAGAGACTTTTATAGGACTTTCGCAAGAGAAATTCGTGGATACACACCACAAAATCTTTGCTTCAGAAAGAGGAAAGGGAGATTAGCGCTAACCAATAAGGACAATTATCAGGATCTGGCATGCTATTTCTCTGATCTCCTCAATTGCTCCGAACGCGACAAAAGATTCCCGAAGGAAAATTGTATCTATACCCATTCAGAACTGCCACCACCAACACAGGAAGAAATCCACAGGCATATATGCAAACTAAAGAATAACAGGACATCTGGTGAAGATGGTATCACCGCGGAACTATTGAAAAACCTCGACCAAATTCACTACAGGAACTTACGCAAATTATTACGAGCATCTTGCAAACAGAAACATTACCAGATGAATGGAAATGTGCTCTTATCCACCCGCTGCACAAGAAGGGAGGCAGAATAGATGTGACCAACTACAGAGGAATCTCCTTTCTACAAGTCATTTACAAAATCCTCTCAGCATGCCTTTTCCAGAGAACACAAGAACAATTAGAACACAAAATTGGCGAGTACCAGGCAGGCTTTTGCCCTAGTCGCTCATGCACTGAACAAATATTTTACTTAGAAACAATACTGAAATACAAAGCTATCAGGAACGTCCCAATCATCTGCACGTTCGTGGACTTCGAGAAAACATATGACTGCATCGACCGAAAATCTCTGTTCAACATCCTAGAAGAACTAGGACTCGACCCCAAAGCACTACGATTGATCAAGCAGACACTGACCGACACAACCTCAAAAGTGAAATTTATGGGAGAAATTTCCGAACCCTTATTATTAATTAAAACCAGAGTACGCCAAGGAGATGGGTTATCCCCAATCTTCTTCAACCTGGTCCTGGACAAAGTCCTAAGGGAAAGCAATAGTACTCGGACGACCCAAAAACAACATAGAAATATCATGCCTAGCCTTCGCAGACCTAGCACACCTAGCCGTACTCGCAGACAATGAAAAAAGGGCAACCAAACAGATAAAAGTACTCAAGGAATGTGCAGAGAAAGTCGGCCTACAAATCTCGTTTCAAAAAACTGAATTCTTCTGCTCAAAATTAGATGTCCAAAATTTGAACACCAAATATGGCAAAATATATAGGGCCACTCATTTCAAATACCTTGGCGAAATTCTCGAACCCACAGAAGGAGAGAAGATAGTACAGAAGGCTCGATCACAGAAGATGAAGAGGGCATACGGCAAGGCACACAATATCTACAATAAGAAATGAATATCCACACACGCAAAAATAAGACACTACAGCATACTAATCAAACCAGAGGTACTATACGCAAGCGAGACACTTACACTCCACACAAAAAGTGCCATAGAAAACATACTATAAAAAGAACGCAAAATTATGAGGAAAATTCTCGACCCAAAACTGACAGAGGAAGGATACAGACTACATTCTAGAAAAACCACAGAGAGAATGTCCAATGTAGCGGCGGACATAAGAAAAAGAAGGTTGAAATTCTATGGACATATCAGTAGACTCCCACCGACAAGACCCACCAACGGAATTCTTACATACATACAAGGAGTCAAGTCAACAGTACCATGGATCGCAAGTCAGAGCTGATCTGGGAAAGGCACAAATGGATCCGACAGAGATTGAGGATAGAAGAACGTACAGAAACAAAATACATATGTGGAACGTTGCATCAGAGAGTGAAGTTTCGAGGAGATCGGGGACAAGGTGGATGGAGGACAGAAAGAGAATTCACGGAGAAAGGATGAGAGAGGTGTGGAGGATCAGAAAGAACACTCGAAGATGAGTCAGAATGCTTTGCGTGATCCAACCGGGTCTATACGCACCTAATAATAATATATATATAGATATATCATCATCATCGATCTACTGCAGGATGAAGGCCTCTTCATCAACTTTCATGGTCTTGGGCTTTCCTGTGCCACTCTGGTCCTATATACTTAACGATATCATCAGTCCATCGTGCTTTCGGTCTTCTTCGCGGACGTTTGCGATCAAGGGGTATCCATTCCTGGATTGCCCTGGTCCAGTATTGGATTGCCCTGGTAGATCGATGATGATGATATATCTATATATATTATTATTAGGTGCGTATAGACCCGGTTGGATCACGCAAAGCATTCTGACTCATCTTCGAGTGTTTTTTCTGATCCTCCACAACTCTCTCATCCTTTCTCCGTGAATTCTCTTTCTGTCCTCCATCCACCTTGTCCCCGATCTCCTCGAAACTTCACTCTCTGATGCAACGTTCCACATATGTATTTTGTTTCTGTACGTTCTTCTATCCTCAATCTCTGTCGGATCCATTTGTGCCTTTCCCAGATCAGCTCTGACTTGCGATCCATGGTACTGTTGACTTGACTCCTTGTATGTATGTAAGAATTCCGTTGGTGGGTCTTGTCGGTGGGAGTCTACTGATATGTCCATAGAATTTCAACCTTCTTTTTCTTATGTCCGCCGCTACATTGGACATTCTCTCTGTGGTTTTTCTAGAATGTAGTCTGTATCCTTCCTCTGTCAGTTTTGGGTCGAGGATTTTCCTCATAATTTTGCGTTCTTCTTATAGTATGTTTTCTATGGCACTTTTTGTGTGGAGTGTAAGTGTCTCGCTTGCGTATAGTACCTCTGGTTTGATTAGTGTGCTGTAGTGTCTTATTTTTGCGTGTGTGGATATTCATTTCTTATTGTAGATATTGTGTGCCTTGCCGTATGCCCTCTTCATCTTCTGTGATCGAGCCTTCTGTACTATCTTCTCTCCTCCTGTGGATTCGAGAATCTCGCCAAGGTATTTGAAATGAGTGACCCTATATATTTTGCCATATTTGGTGTTCAAATTTTGAACATCTGATTTTGAGCAGAAGAATTTAGTTTTTTGAAACGAGATTTGTAGGCCGACTTTCTCTGCACATTCCTTGAGTACTTTTATCTGTTTGGTTGCCCTTTTTTCATTGTCTGCGAGTACGGCTAGGTGTGCTAGGTCTGCGAAGGCTAGGCATGATATTTCTATGTTGTTTTTGGGTCGTCCGAGTACTATTGCTTTCCCTTATGACTTTGTCCAGGACCAGGTTGAAGAAGATTGGGGATAACCCATCTCCTTGGCGTACTCTGGTTTTAATTAATAATAAGGGTTCGGAAATTTCTCCCATAAATTTCACTTTTGAGGTTGTGTCGGTCAGTGTCTGCTTGATCAATCGTAGTGTTTTGGGGTCGAGTCCTAGTTCTTCTAGGATGTTGAACAGAGATTTTCGGTCGGTGCAGTCATATGTTTTCTCGAAGTCCACGAACGCGCAGATGATTGGGACGTTCCTGATAGCTTTGTATTTCAGTATTGTTTCTAAGTAAAATATTTGTTCAGTGCATGAGCGACTAGGGCAAAAGCCTGCCTGGTACTCGTCAATTTTGTGTTCTAATTGTTCTTGTGTTCTCTGGAAAAGGCATGCTGAGAGGATTTTGTAAATGACTTGTAGAAAGGAGATTCCTTTGTAGTTGGTCACATCTATTCTGCCTCCCTTCTTGTGCAGCGGGTGGATAAGAGCACATTTCCATTCATCTGGTAATGTTTCTGTTTGCCAGATGCTCGTAATAATTTGCGTAAGTTCCTGTAGTGAATTTGGTCGAGGTTTTTCAATAGTTCCGCGGTGATACCATCTTCACCAGATGTCCTGTTATTCTTTAGTTTGCATATATGCCTGTGGATTTCTTCCTGTGTTGGTGGTGGCAGTTCTGAATGGGTATAGATACAATTTTCCTTCGGGAATCTTTTGTCGCGTTCGGAGCAATTGAGGAGATCAGAGAAATAGCATGCCAGATCCTGATAATTCTCCTTATTGGTTAGCGCAAATCTCCCGTTCCGCTTTCTGAAGCAAAGATTTTGTGGTGTGTATCCACGAATTTCTCTTGCAAAAGTCCTATAAAAGTCTCTCGTGTTATAATTGCGGAAACTCTCCTCTATAGAGTCTAGTTGTTCCTTCATGTACTTCCTCTTAGTTTGCCTGATAACCTTTGCGGTCTATTTTCTAATCACGTCAAAAAGCTGTTAACTTTCTGGGGATTTTTTCCATTCCTCTTTTCTTTCCTTTTCTCGTTATGTTTGATTCCTTGATCTTTTTCGTGTCGAATTTATGTAGATGTGTTTTCTTGTGTTGAATTCTCCTTAGGGTAAACGTGACTTTGATTCGTGTTAGGTAGTGGTCTGAGTCAATGTTTGCGCCCCTGCGGAGTTGGATATTTTGGATCTGTTTTTGTTGTGGGTATGAAATTGTAACGTGGTTTATCTGGAATTCTTCAATCTGTTGTATAGGCGATCTCCATGTCTTCTGCTTTCGTGGAGATTCTCTTAGAAATGTTGACACGATCTTCAGGTTATTCTGTTGGCATAGTTCGATGAGTCTTGTGCCGTTCTTGTTGCTAAATTTGTGACTGGGGAATTTGCCTACAGTTTTCTGATGGATTTTTTTCTTTACCAATTTGTGCGTTAAAGTCGCCCAGTAAAATTTTGATGTCATCCTTTGGGACCTTTGCCATTACCTCCTCTAGTGTTGCCCAGAATTTATCTGTAGACTTGAGTTTTTCTTGTTGTCCCCGTTTGTGGGGCATGTACGATGATCATGGTGCAATTTTTATTGGCGCACTGTATGCGCATTGTCATTAGTCTATTGTTTATGGGGGTGATTTCCTTAATAGAGTTAACTATTCCTTTGTGTACCACAAAGACCATGCCTGGCGACTCGTTTGTCTATCCTGCTTTGAATATGCGATAGTTCCCGTAGTCTACCTTGTCTTCATTCGTGATGCGTGTTTCTTGTAGGGTAAGCACAAGTATCCTTTGCCTAAGTTCTGAAGTTAGGTTGTGAAGTTTTCCTGGTTGGATCAGCGTATTGATGTTGAAAGTGTCAATATATGTAGGTGTTTTGTGGGGAAATTTACCGGAAAGCTTCGACTTTTTTTGAGATCGTGAAAGTCCAGGTTCCCCAGAATCCGAACACCAGGTTGCCGTCTGTCGACGGGTGGATTGGTTACCACCTGGAGTATCATTGTTATTTCTTGCACGAGTCATGGTTGCTTATAAGCTTATAGGTTCAGTGTTTCCACTGAGAGTTTAGAACCAGGGATTGTTAGTTCCTGGAGTGTGGTGTTTAGCCGCACCCTCTGGGTAGACAGACGCCGACCAGGTTGCCGGTGGTTGCCACTGCAGACGTGACTTGGGTTTTTTCTGCCGTCTGTTCCCGAAATAAACGTTCAGGTTCAGTCGTTGTCCGCTTCCTGCGACGTGGACGAAAGGTATATATATATATATATATATATATATATATATATATATATATATATATATATATATATATACATACATATATATATATATATATATATATATATATATATATATATATATATATATATATATATATATATATATATATATATACATATAATTATATATATATATATATATATATATATATATATATATATATATATATATATATATATATATATATATATATATACATATATACATATAATTATATATATACTTAACGATATCATCAGTCCATCGTGCTTTCGGTTTTCTTCGCGGACGTTTGCGATCAAGGGGTATCCACTCCTGGATTGCCCTGGTCCATCTGTCGTTCCATCGCCTTGCTACGTGGCCTGCCCATCTCCATTTCAATTGCTTCACTCTTCCAACAAAACAACTTATACATATATATATATATATATATATATATATATATATATATATATATATATATATATATATATATATATATATATATATATATATATTGTTTGATGCCTTCGATTTCCCATGCTGAAATTCAACTTTTCCTTTACAAATTTGTTTTTTATTACGCATTCATAGTGAAAAAAGTATGATTTGAGTAACATTACTTGAGTCCATTTATTATTAATTCATTGTGGACATATGTAGTAGGTTTTATAATGTGTACTTATGCAAAGAAGTAAAAATGTTATTATTGTTTCCATGTTAGAGATACAATAGGCGATCTTCTTATCTTAACATGTCAGGCCCAGGCCCAGGCCCCATGAGAGATAAAGATATCGGGAGAAAATTGAAATCTGGTTTAGCAAAAAGAAAAGCTAAAAACGCTGTATCAAATCAGGTTTTAAGTTCAGATATGTTGAAGTTTCTCAAAAAACCTGCATCTGGTTGTACAGAATCATCTGAATCGATTGTGTGTTCCTAAAAAGATATAGCCACGACCGACACTGCGTTGAATTTTCGCGTTTCGCGCCCTCCATCCACCCGAGATTATTTTCTAAAATAATCCCGAAACTTCACTGCTTGTTAGATGAGATAAGGTTTCCGTAGTCGTAACGCTACTCACAAAACCATTATCTTCTCTTCCATTGGTGTTTTCGCTGCTTGGCCGGCGGACGGGGTGGGACAAGCGCTTCGCACCACTCCCCTCTGGGGGACATGTACCAGAGGGGGGTGTAGTCTTAAGATATTATTTTATTTGCCGATGACACTGAAGGTGTTTCGGCGTAAATTATCTTTCTTACCTTTTACCTGTAAGAGAAAAGAAAACTTTCACTTCACATTTCACTAATTTCCTTTTTTCCAAACCGGGACGTGGCGTCCCATCCCTGGATGTTGATCTCTCGTTGAGCAACAGTCAACCTAGTCCTCCAAAAGTTGGAGTTTCGGTCTTCTATGCCGTCTGCCACCCAAAGCTGCGAAGTCTTCCGGATGATAGTCCGTTAACCTTCGCAGTTCTTGATTTGGGTGGTCACGTATCGTCAGGAAGGCTTTCTCTGCCTTTTCTTGCATGCACTGCCTCAAGGGAGTCCACATCATCTCTCTGTATATCTGCACATTGAGAGCTAGTCTCACTAGCTTGTTCTGCGTTGAATTTGGAAAGTACTCCAGATACACTGAGTAGCAAACTACTGTCGAAAATAGAGATGGGATCAAACTCCAGCCAGTCAGAATCTGAAACCGAAACTCCTGTGTTGAGCAGTAGAATTCATGAAGAACAGATAGGTTCTCCGCCAGTTAACAGCGATGCCAGTGATGTAGTTAAACAAGTATTTGTTAGTTCGGATCCGGAAATGTGGACGTTTCTCATAACGGTTTCTCAGCGACATGATGTAGTTCAAAGTGGCCCTACACAGTAGTTAAATAACAGTGACAAAGATTGTACCAAAGACGATGATCATAGGCACTCCTAATTTTTATTTCTCATTCAAACCAATAATTGTGAAACTCAACATTGTCACTGGTTGGTTTATTCAAATTCTCAAAATAAAGTTTTCTGTTTTTCAAGCAGACTGTTTGGTAATTCACAAACTCAGATGATATAGGGAGGGTGCTGTGACTGGAAACACTTAAGTAGTATTTTACAAAGGTATGAGAATACCAAAGAACATATGCCATTTATAGATCACTCAGGGAAATAATGGTTGCACGTCATTAATCTAGAGAAGTCTATTGCCAGTTTAAATCCTTAAGAAAGAAAAAATCATTTAAAGTTAAAAGCACTCTCTTTCCTTCTTCTTCTAATGCTATTAGAATAGGATAAAAATACGGTGAGCCGGCGAATTACATTCTGTGAATTCGCTGTCAAGATTCCTTTAGGTTTGTGGTTCTGGACAGTGTTGCCGACCTAACACAACTTTCTTCGTAGACCTGCTATTTTCATGTTCTGATCGTTTTTGAGTTGTGCCTTCAAACGTTTCTGAATTATTTTTACAGTATTCTTTGCTGTTTTAGCTATTTTCTGGTTTAGTTCCTCTTTTTGCAAGTTCTGTAGACAAAAATCTGCGATTATAATTGCAAAAAAAATGCCAGAACCGTTAAGCGGACGGTGTAAGCAGCTTGTCTCGTCACTTATCAGTTATTTTGAACAAGAACTAGATGATGATGCTTCTCTTTTTGTTATTAAACGCTGTGCTGTGAGAGGGGTATGTATTAATAAGTTGGGTCTCAAGGTTAATTGGAGTTTTTTTAGCGAGTTTCAGCTGCACTAAATATTAGTATTGGTACAGTTAGTGCAATTTCGAAAAAGTTGAAGAATAACGAAATCTTAAAATCACCGAAGAAAAAGCGTCAACATCCAACACGAGTAACTAATCTAGATTACCTTAATGTGGGCTCAATTCACAATCAAATCTATGAAATGTATAAAAAAAGTGAGTAGATTTACATGGTACTATTGTATTTTTATCAAATTTTATTGAACTATTTCAGAACAAACGGTTAATCTTGAAAGTATTCATGTAAAAATAAAGAACATGCAGCTCTTTGATGAATCTAAAACTTCGCTTCATACACTTCTAAAAAACAATGGTTTCAAATGAAGTAAAGATAATTCACGTAGGGGCCTGATGGAACTTTCAGATATTGCCTTTAAACGAATCCAATTTTTGAAGATGTATCAAAGACGAATCTCTATTTGATTTTGTTTATTTGGATGAAACATGGATATTTCAAAATGGTACCTTGAGACTACAAAAGACTACAAAAGTTGAATGGCGTACCTAATACTTAGGAGCCATTAAAGTCATGTTGTCATAAATAATTGCTTTAAGACGTGTCAATTATAACATGTTATTGCAGAGATATTGTTCTTCATACTGGAAACAAAAATGGCTTTATTCCAGAGGCCCAATTAGTCTTCTCTTCTAAAACAAAAGGCTATTATCATGGGAAATGAATCAAGATGACTTTCTGTTTTGGTTTGAAAACCAGCTGTTGAAAATCTTGGAGGAGCCATCAGTTATTGTCATGGATAATGCGCCATATTACATTACACTGATGAATAAACCCCCAACCAAAAATTGCAGAATGGCTGACGAAACATAATCTTCCTTTTGAAAACATTATGTCGAAAAGTGAACTGCTGCAAATTGTTATTCGGTAAGTAGTAATTAAAGGGACGGGTTTGCGTTTCATAATGTTCTTTTCAGGAACAAGCCTAAAAAAGTATATGTGACAGATCATATGGCTGAAGAGTATGGTCACAAAGTATTATGTCTACCCCTTATCATTGCATATTCAATCCTATAAAATTGATGTGGGGGGTGGCCAAAAATTATTACAATCGTCATATAGGTCGAGATGGAAGAACGATTGATAACTGTTTGGATATGGTTACACCACAGATTTGGATAAACAACATCAGAAGAAGATATTCAAAGATGGTCGAATCGCGAAAACGTGTTTAATAGACTAGAAGTTAATCCTTTATTAATTTACTTGTTTGTTGTTGTTTTAGTGACACTGAATATTTAAACTTTGTGTGAACTAAATGAAAAGCCCGTATGTTGATAAGCAGAAGTTTCGGAACAGATTTTTGATTAAAAGTTTTAAAGAAAAAACTTTTCGTGTTACTTTTTCATTTACAGTTTTATCGATCATACAAACGCCAAAGTCTGGGAATTTTGGTGTTGATGTGGCAACATTGTAACGTGAGTGGGTCATCGATTTTGATGACGTGCCATATTGCACTATATTGCTAATATCTGTAAGTAGAGGTGTCACGGAGTAAGTGAGACAGCAAATGTCTGCTTCTTTCTCTTTTTCTACTGCTCGACCCGTTGTACGCAAAATATTAAAATAAATTATCCTGACACAAAAACATAAACATATGCAAACTGACGCACGTCTATAAGCATGCTCAATTCTCGGACATGCGCCTAAGACTCAAAGTAGTAGTGAGAGAAACAGACGTATATATGTTTGCACCGTTATGATTTCGCCGATCTCCAGACCTTCTAGTAATATATATATATATATATATATATATATATATATATATATATATATATATATATATATATATATATATATATATATATATATATATATATATATGACGTGCAACCATTATTTCCCTGAATGAGCTATATGTTCCAATGGATGACATTAGAGAAAGTAATAAAGCATGGAAAAACAATATTCAATCAAGAAAACGAAAGGCTAATTCGTGAATCTCAAAGCCGTTGGCACAATTTGTTTGAGAGATTAATTGATATCATTAATTTCTTAGCCTCTCATAATCTGGCATTTACAGGTTCTAGAGAATCTCTCAAGATAGACGACGACAGTGGGAATTTTAGAAACTTCATAGACTGTTAAGTCAATATCTAAATATGATTCTACATTACGGAAACACATGAAACGCATTAATAACAATCAACTTGCACACCATTATATAAGCCACGATATTCAAAATGTATTGAGCACATTGATGTCAAAACCAAATGCCGATGAAGTAATTCGTAGGATAAAAGAGGAAAAATATTATTCTACTTTGTTCGACTGCATTAGAGACTATAGTCGAGTTGAACAAATGTCAGTTATCTTAAGATTTTGTAATACATCAACCGACACACTGTCGCTGGGACGACTGGAGAATATCCAACTAATGTAATACTGGAAGAGCTAGAAAAAAATGGATTGGATATTCAAAACTGTCGTGGCCAAGGATACGACAATGGTGCAAATATGGTAAGCATAAATAGTGGAGATAAAACTCGAATCGAACAAAAAAAAATTTAACACATAACTAAATCCACAGTGAGCAATACGGATTTAAGATTTATATCTTTAAATTAGCATTTTAAAAATTTTAACTAATAAATTTTTACTTTAAGTAAGTTAAAAATATTCCAAAAGAGGCTATATTAAAAAACTGTCAAGATTTCCAAGTGGTCCTACGAGTGAGTGAGAGCAGTGACTTCAAACCTTACGAATTATATGAAGAATTACAATGATCCTAAATTTAGCCGACTTTATTAAAGATGTGAAACAGCTGCTTCAGTACATAACAGAAAATAACTTTACCAAACCTAACAGTACCAGTAACTACAGCCTCCACTGAAAGGAGCTTTTCAAAATTAAAACTAATAAAAAAATATTTAAGAAGTACAATGGGTCAGCAAAGACATTCAGCTTTGGCAGTTTTATCTATTGCAGCAGATATAGCATCTCAGCTGGATTACGATACATTTATTAAGGAGTTCAGTAAAGCTAAAAGCAGGAAATTTCTGTTTATTTAATTCTTTACTGTTAGTTATTACTTAATAATGTTAGTTAAAGTAAAGATGTTTGCATTTACATAGTGGTGTACACATACAGGTGTTTTCATTCATATTGTCTCGCAAAATGTATTTTGCCGACATCAAATTTAGGTCTTACCCCGCACGCTGTAGCCGACGGGGACATTTTATAAATATTAATTTTATAACATAATTAGTATGTCTCTATTTTTTGATAAAATAAACAACTTGTTCAAACAATTTTTGTTTTTTTTTAATTTCGAAATACATTTTTAATACTTTTACTACCAATATACTTGGTAATATTTTTATTGTGGTTACAAGAAATGAACTAAAAATTAAATATTTGCGAAAATTAACTTCTCTTGGATGCATATTTGTATTCGGTGGTAATTTCGAGATCTGTTTCTTATCCATCTGTAGAGGAATTCTTTCTACATAATATATTAGTAGCTATTTTCCTCTGAAAACAGTGTTTACCCAAAATAACTTCTTACCTAAAACAGATAATTGTAAATGATGACGTGTTTAATTCTCTTAGTTCCGCTTAGTACACACTTTCCAATTTTCTGAAGCCATTCCTATAATTTTAATTAAATGTATATTGTTTTAGCATTATACCCCAAGAGCTTTCTTACCCAAATTCGATAAAAGTTCAGAAGTAGATATATGTTCTATATAAAAAGACAGTCGAGAAATTTTTTGAACTATTTTTTTGTATTACGGATTATTTTTACATCCTGAATTGATTTTCTGTCCCACTGATATTTATACAATACTTGAGGTGCTAATCATTCGCCATTGTCCACAATGGTCAATTTACATAATATATATATATATATATATATATATATATATATATATATATATATATATATATATATATATATATATATATATATATATATATATATATATATGCCATAAAGGACAATTTATAAGTCGGACTTTCCATATAACACTGGTAAAGTTATACTCGATATGCCTCAAGAAACAAAAAGTATCTAACTTATGGAAACAAAGGAAGATTTAAAGAACTACCGTCCAATAAGCCTCCTATCAGTGGTGTACAAAGTTTTTGTCGAGAATGTTTCATTCATTTAAGTTTTCATGCTTTTTAAAAGAATATTAAGAAGAAGAAGTTAATTCAGTACAATGGATCACATGCAGATTATACATCAAGCTGTAGAAAGGCACAACGAATACAATATGCTATTGAGCTTGGCTTTTACCGATTATGAAATAGCATTTGATTCCATCTCAAAGCAAGCCTTAATGGATACATTACTTAACCAAGGTGTAGACAAGCTCTGTGCAAATCGGTATATGATGAAGCAAGAGTTCACGTTGATGATCTAAAGTTGGAATTAATGTAGGGCGTGGTGATACATGACGTGTGTCGTGGTGTACGGCAAGGTGATGCGCCTGTTCTTTTCTCGGCCTGTCTTAAAGATGTATTTCGTAATCTGGATTGGAAACAGAATGCAATAAAGATCAAATGACTGCAAAGGGCTCATTTGGCTTCAAAAATTGACCTGAAAAAGAGTGAGGCATGTTCAATAAATTTGCTGAGAACAAAATAATTTCTATTTTATGAGGGATTTGGAAATTGTGGATTACTACATATATATTGGACTGAAGATTTCAATGGAAGGGTATGCCGCCTGGGAGGTGGAACGACGTGTTAAATGTGGCTGTAGGCGTTTGGCAGTATCAACATAGAGTTTAAGAACAAACAACCCATTTTGTCTAAAATGAAAAATCTTTGATCATTGCGTTATGGCAGTGCGTTATGCCCGTTATGGCATGCGTACGTTAAACCTGTCATTCACATCGGAGTCAGTTCAAAAACTTCGAGTAGCACAGAGGGGAATGGTAAAATGTATGATGAAATGAAAGATGAACGATTTAGACGGTGATCGAATTGAATGGTCGACTTAATTTTGAATTATGTCACCACAAGCTACTTGTATTTCAGATCCTGTCTATGAGGGGGATTGGGATAAATTTAAAAATGGTTTGCTCACCTATTCATTGGGTGAACGTCTAGATGTAGTAGTGGTAAAAATATAAGGCAAACCCCCCAAGAATCTAATATTACCTTTGCTATGTGTGAACAATAGATAATGTTCTAGGACTTCCTTTATATATTCTTCTAATCTGGAATGAACGTCAAAATTTACTACTATTACTATACACAATAATACCCCACGTCATTGTCTTTGTAGTTCTAGGTATACAGTTTCTTATAGCATACTAGGAAGTATACTTTTCTCTCCGTTTTCTAATTAATGGTCAGAAATCACTTTATACACATCTATATTGCCCTACTCCAGGCACTGGCATCTGTGCTCAGATGTAAAATAAATTTTCCATGATCTGTAATCCAATAATTTGAGCCACGGCTATGCTACTGAGATGGCAATCAACATTTTTCCGTTCTTCTTGTAGTTCGTCGTAGCCCGAACACATCTGCATCGGCTTTCTTGAAATTAGGCCCACTTGTATGTGAGTTCATATTAAGCTTAGTGATAATTTCATGAAAAACAATCCAAACCTCTAATCTCCAATCAAATCCGGCTTTTCTTAAGTCCACTACGTTGTGTAAACATCCTATTCTGGGTCTAGTAAATTACCGAAATGAATACAAATAGAGGCATTAACACAATACTAGATTGAAATTCGGTAATAAAATTGTATTCTGAGATAATAACACTTACACAAACAATTGTCGCCTACACAAAAAACCGTAGATCCAATATTAAAATTTCTAATATGAAAAAATTTGATCAATTTTATAGATTTGATCTGATAAACTTTCAAAAGTTATTATTCTATAATATACAGGCTGTTCACATTTCTATATCTATCATACACTAATTCCAAAAAAAATGTGTGAAAATCTTTGACATCATAGATGACATTTGTACCATCTAGGGCACTTATTTACTCTAGAAAGCAATAATATTCATTAATAAAATAATTTATTCTTGATTGCAAATATTATGTTTTTAGACATTACATCAGATATCTAAATTTATAATCAGCATCGTATTTTTATATATCGTTACGGAAGAATACGAACTTGGAGAATTATATGAAAGCAAGGTTGTTTGATGTGGTAAAAATGAGTCTATATAAAAATAGGTTAGTTTTAGTGTTTCGAGGTTTATCAAGCATGAAATCTGCAGTTACATGGTATGACTAGGGTCCAGTCCAGTCCGGACAAGCGCTAACTCTGGCCATAGTGCCACGTTCTTGTGGAGCAGCTTGACCGACTTTTTTCATGCCTTTTAACGAGATGACTTTTCCGATTTTCGTTGGAACTGTCGAAAAACCAGACTCGTTCATATTCCATATGGATTGTGCATCAAAATGATACAAATAGAAAAGCACACTTAAATAATCAAAAAATGGGTCGACATTTTCCTTGCAGAAAACCTTGATCCGGTTGAGACTTGTTTGTTTGAGCGTGCGCAAAGAAAGTTCTTTGTATTGTCTGAATGATTGTTCCGGGTTCATATATTTTTTCTTTTTTTTTTGGTTTTTCGCCACGATCTAAAACTCAAAAAATATCAAAAATATCTGTTCTTATGTAAATAAAGAATCACTGGGTAAAAACAAAAAATCTAAACGGAGACAAATTTCTCAGTGATTCTTTTTCCGTAATAAATTTGCCTAACGAACAAAATTTTTAAGAAATATAAAAATTTTCTAAAATGAATACAAACTTTTGAACGTTCCTCTTCCGAATCTAAAAAATAAATTATATTAATTTATTTATATAATAAAAATATAGGAAGTAAATATATTTTGTGTACATGTCAATGATACTTACATTGACAATATTTTTTAAAATTTTGTTCGTTAGGCAAATTTATTACTGAAAAAGAATCACTGAGAAATTTGCCTCCGTTTGGTTTTTTTTTACCAAGTGATTCTTTATATACATAAGAACAGATATTTTTATTTTATATTTTTGTTTGAGTTTTAGATAGTGGTGAAAGACCCCAAAAAAAAATAAAACAAAAAAATTGTGTCGAAACTTGAAGCCGTAGTCAAGATTTTCCAGATATTTTATCAGTATCCTATGATGCGGGATATTCGATATTCAATTTGCAAATTCATAGGTTAATTGCTTCAATTCGGTTATGCTTAAGCCGTATCAGATATGACACCCGTAGAAGATATTCGACCAAAGCTTCTTCTTGTTCCTCATTGAACACCTATGGAATCAAAAAATATTAAAAATTTGTGATTAAAATGAATAAAAAAAGGTCGTACCATCTTCGGCGTCGAATACTGTGCAATACGGCGAACGATATTTATCCAATTTTGTGATATAGCGCGACAAACTAGATTTACTCAATTTGTAGGCACGAGGCTCGAGCAGTGAGTCTGGTACCTTTCTTTTTGATTTTGATATCTTTCAGCGCTCGAAGCAATTAGTCAAAATCAGAAACACTATGATCAGTTATTCTTGCTTTACGGCTTGTCATTTTTTTTTTACTTTAATTTTTTTTTGTTCACTTTTATTTTTGTTTTACCATTTTTCTACTTTTCCTTACATTTTTTTGTTTTATTCTTTTCTTTAGTTTGATTATTACTTTTTGTTTTCACTTCTTCACTGACAGAAACTGAAGTGGCATCAAAGCTGAAGTGAGCCTCCCCCAGCTGGTCGTGAAGCGCTGGTTTTGGAATGTTCTCGAAAGATTTCGAATGTCATTGATACTATCAAATATTCTAGAATGTTCCATGTAATTTTTTTGATAGGATAGAATAGTCTAGAATTATCCAGAAAATTCTAGAAAATTCGATATAATTCGATGGTATATTCTAGAAGATTCGAGAAAATATGAGAACACGTAGGGTCCCAAGCTACGTGCCTCAGCTGTCCCAACTTACGTTCACCGTGGCCCCTTTTAAAATGACATGATTTTTTTTTCCTATGCAAAACATGTCTGAAATTCATTCAGGACTATAAAAGAGACAAAAACTATGTTACAAATGTTTTATCCACCTTTTTCTATCGATAAAAAAATGCACTTTTCTCACTAATGGGAAATTTTCGAAAACATTTTTTTTCACACATTTTTTGGCTTGCTTCGGCTCATACACAAGGAACACGAGCTAGCGAATCTTACTTCTATGAAAAGTTTGCTCGTAATAAATAAACAACTGCTACTCTAATTTTCCAGGAATTATCTTATTGCCTTTTTCACATAACGCACGACCATTGGTTACGCATTTACATAGTTTATAAGTATCATCAAATAAAGTTGGTGATTAGGGAGAATCTTCTCATTTTCGTAAGTTTAATTACGTAATTACAGTGGCGTAACTATACCATCTGAGGCCTGTGGCAAATTCATTGGAAGGGGCCCTCCCAGTAAAAATCGTCAGGTTGTAATTTAATTTTAATAAATCACTTAAGTAGTTACCCAACAGTATTACTATTATTGTGTGCATTTTAGTTAAATATCTAATAAATTTTATTTTCAAAAGCATAGGTATTACATAATTTTAATGAAATAAAAATTTAATATTAACAAGATATTTATTAATAAAATTCTTTTCTCCGAGCTTTTTGTTCCGCAAAAGTATAAATTACATCATCAAAGTTTACAGATCGGGCCATAGAATTTTCAATAGACAGAATGGCATGTCTTGTCCCATAAAGATTCTTAAATAGGTTTTTATTAATTTTAGTTTCGAAAATGATCTTTCAGCACTAGCTGTATTCACAAGAAACTGAGAATTTCCCTGGCAAATGATTCAGATATGTTTATATATATATATATATATATATATATATATATATATATATATATATATATATACATATATATATATATATATATATATATATATATATATATATATATATATATATATATATATATATATATATATATCAAGAAATTCTAGATATTTTTTAATAGTTCAGTGTCATTTAAATTTTGTAAAGTGGCAGGTTGCAAAACACTGAAATTGGAAACAATTTCATTCATTGGAAGGAAACGCGATTTCAGTTGATTAATAATGATGTCCAAAACTCGCTAAAATATGTTCACTTTGAACAAACTTTCCGGATTTTGGAGACGCTCATCTTCGCAAAGTTTGTCAAAATGGCATTTCATCTTCCTCTGACTAGTTTTAGAAAATTCAGGGTTGATGGACCATTTTTCTGCTACACTATTTGCTTCCTTTTTTAAATTTTCAAATTCATGTCTATACCTTGCCAATTCTTCCAGATACATTTTCAAACGTTTTAAGGCATTTGAAAGATCGTTGGCTTTAGACTGAAGTGCTTTAGAGGCTGCATCGATAGTTTGTAGAATTTTGCAATGGAAAACCAATAACATAATAAAATTGTAGTTCTCGATCTTCTTCTTGAGTGAAATAGCTTCATTTCTTTCATCTGATTTACAATTTAACAGAATTATTTTCGTTAGCGCTTTTTGGACTTCAACAAATCGAACTTTTAAAGCAAAAATAGCATCATAACGCCCTGCCCATCTATTAGCGCATAATGTTTTTAATGCTATCGAAGTTGAAGACTCCCTTTCTTTATCAAATATAAAACTTGATAATATATTCTATCCTTTGATACTATGGCCGAAAAAATTATAAATTTGTTGAACTGTTTCAAAAAAATGTTGCATATCAATAACCTCTCTTATTAAGTACCAGATTTAAGTTATGAGCAGCACAGTGAACATATACTGCATTTGGCTCGATATCTTTTATGAGTTTTTGAACTCCACCATAAGTGCCTTCCATTGTGTTAGCATCATCATATCCTTGTCCTCGACACGTATTTAGAGGTATATTTTTATCATTTATGAATTTAATAATTTTGTTGGGCATTACTAAGGTAATTTGGTCCTTAACTTCATGAAATCCTAAAAATGACTATTTAATGACGAGCGCCTTTGGAATTTCATTTTCGTCTTTCTCGGTCATACCATGACGGTAAAGTTCATATATTTGCTCTGCTTTTGAAATATCTTAAGTAGTATCGAATATGATAGAGTAAAACGATGCGACATTTATTTCATTTATGAGTGCATTTTCTATTTTTAGAGTCAGAACAGAAATGAGCTAATTTTGTATTTTTGGACTTAAGTATTTTATCTGGCCCTTTGGTTAACTTACCAATTTTTGTAAAATCGGATCGTATTTTGCTAATAACTCAACAATACTCAAAAAATTTCCTCGGGAACTTGGATCATTGCGATCTGCTTTTTCTCTGTGGCCACGAAAGACTAAATTACACGTTGAAAGTGTCAGAGTAACATCAAGGAGTCTAGAGAGTTTAAAAAGATTTTTCTTTCTTGAGCATGGACTCTTGTTCTTCATCTAGTGCTCCATGTAGCCGTCATTGTTGAAACGTAAAACAAGAATCCAGGTGAATTTTCGATGTCTCGTGTCTTTCTATGGCGTCTACAATATGTTTTCAGTCGCCATAGCCTTCCATCCAAACATTTTGTATTTTTTTAGATGTCCGATTTGCGAATAACCAACATGGTTCACAATACGTCTTCTGAAGTATTAAGAAATAGGATAGCCATGTACGTTCAAGTTTCACGCCAGACTTGGAAACAATATAGTAATGCTTTTCTAGGAAAGATCTCTTGTCACTGTCTTTTAAGAAAGGACCCTTAGGTTTACAATGTCCGTTTTCGATCACGAACCGTTTCACTTGATCATTCAGTTCTTTAAAATTACCCTTATCAGTAAGATATGATGAAGATGCAATATTGTTCACACTAAAATATGATTCACACTTTGATTTTTGGTTGTACCTTGTTGTGATTTTTCTGGATCTGGATATACACTGGTGTCGGGTGCTGCATCTGCTATACTGTTACTTTTAGTTACGTCCAATTCTTCACTTTCGGAGCATTGTTCACTGTTTATTTTTCATTAATAAAGTCATCATTCTTAAAGTACTGATTAATTTTAGGTAACTTTTTATTTTTTTTTTAGATTCCCTCTTTCTCTTTCGTTTTTCGCTCCCACTTAGATATTTTCTAGAACTAGATATGTTGATATCTAACTTTCACAATTAACTTTACTTTGCCTCTGTTTGCAGATTCAATAAAACAAAAACTATGAAAAATCAAAGATACAAAAGATTAATTTTCATAACAAACGAAGAATGCGTAGTAGAGCCCTCTGTACTTAAAAAAAATAGAAATCCGGGATTCTCTTAACACCGTGCCTTACTAACCCGCTAGCGCGCGAAAAAAGTACTTTCTTGGTTAACAAAATACGGGAATTACCCGAGCATCACTAGCTCGCCCGCGCCTCCAAAGTACTGCGACAAAAAAATAAACAACCAATGGATGCGTTCTAAAATTGATCGACATCCTTTTCTTATGAATGCGTTTAAATCTTAATAATTTATTTGAATTTGTATATGGTCTTTAGTTATGTCTCACTAATTGATTTTAAGTACGTATATAAAATTTATAATTTTTACTAAATTTTGTTAAAAATGTTAGGTTACTTCTGAGCTCGCGGCCTTCGGGTCGGAGGCCCGTGGCATTTTGCCAGCCATGCTACCCTATATATTTACGCTACTGCGTGGTTATATGTAAACTTCCTAATTTTAAAAACTAATGGCGTCCACAAGCCAAGATTTTGTTAAAAGGAAGCGAAATGTAATGACTCTTGATACAAAAATTCAATTGTTAGACTGTCTGGTTGCAGGTGAAGCATATGCGAGTGCCGCGAAATAGTTTAAAGTGAATGAATCCACAGTAAGAACAATAAAAAACAGTAAGCAATCCAATGCCGGTGCGGTATTAGTACCAGCAATAAAGTTACGTGTTTCTCTCAACCTCTAACGATGGAAAAGATGGAAAGAGCGCTCAGAATTTGTATCAAACAAAAAGAAGAGTGTTTCTTAGCAGCCGAATTCAAGTAAAAGTTAGGCGTCTTTTCAAACATCTAAAGAAATGAGGAAACTTTAAGCTTCCAAGCTGGTAAGGGCTGGTTTGAAAAGATTTGGTCTATGATGAAGACTCTTCACTAAAAAGAAGCGTAAAGTTTTTAAATGGTTTAAATGGGCTACTACAACCTTATAGGGAGATCCAAAAGGAACTCACAAAGTTTTACCTTTATAACAAAATTAATATGTACCTACATATTTATAATATAGAATTCATACATATGTATATATTTTAAATTTTTCTGTTTTCAAGTGTAACTTCATAAAATACCTCGCCAACCGCTGTTTTGTCAACTGCGGCTCTCTATGCGAAACGGAACCCCCGCGGTTGACGAGGAATTACTGTACTTGAAAATGACGAGTGTGATCGTCGTGAAAACCTTAGGGTTTTTCAGTATAAAAAAAAACTTTTCACAAAAAGAAGTGCGTCAGAGATCTTTACCCGGAAGATATTCTCCAGAATATAGAGGGTGTAAGGGTGTAACATGTTTTTTATTTTTAATATCATTGTGTGACTATCGTTTTAGCGACGACAGCCTTTCTCCGGAAGCATTTGGGTCGTAGGTCATGGATGGATTGCTCAGGCACGTCAATAGGGCGGTTCCCCAGTTCTTTAGAATTACTAAATATTAAAATAAACCCTAAAATTGAAAAAATGGTTTATTTCTATCAAAAAAACTCATAACACTATTAGATATTTAATAAGCACAAGCACAATTTCAGAGCAAAACATACAGAACAAAATAAAAAAAATAAACAATTATAACACAAAAAAGGAGTCTAGCGGTGGTGTCCACGACTATTCTACTAAACTAGGCAGGTACAGAGAAGGGTTCGATCTTAACAGACGTTCTTATCATATAAGAGCTCTTGTCTAACTTACTAAAGAATTTAAATTATATTATCTTATTTAACTAAACTAAATCAAATCACATCAATCCAGATTGCATTAAATTAAAATAAAATCAAATTATCTAACGTTATTTAATGGTGGTTGTGAGACAGTGATTGAGCAATCAATGTTGAAATATAATCTGGCCTTATCCTTTTGTGGTGCTGTACGATTATTCAGTCTCTTGAACTGTTCAGTTAACAAGATGGTCGATTACTAGGCAGTTCTTTGTCCAGAACGCGAGGATCCTAAAAGGTTTGGAGTCTATAATCACCGGGTTCTACAATGAGCGGGCCCTAAAATGACCGGATTCTATAATGACCGGGTCCTATAATTACCGGGCCCTAAAACCCTCTACAAAAAAATATAAAAAAATATGCGTGAGTACAGCTTGGCAGGCTAATAACCAGCGACGTCAACCCCCCAAGTATGCTGGTATAGTGCAAGTTTTAAGTAAAGATGAGAATAGTGCTGTGAAAGTTACCCAAGCCAAACAAATTTTAGAAAAAATTTTAATTACTTCGAAAATAAAGAAATAAATAACTAATAATAATGTATATAATAATATATATTTTGTTATGTGTTACTTTATGTAATAAATGTAACTGTATTAATAAAAAGTACTTCGTATGTTTTGTAATAAAAAATGGGTATGACACTGATATCCCCACATACCACATTCGATGTATGTTTAAATTTCGCGCGCGTCATAACTTCTTTGACGGCATTGCCACATGTACTTAACATAGTATATTTTTCTTAATTATTTGCTAATTACTCTTATCACAAACTCTGAAGCTCGATTTGTGAGTAATCAAATGGTCGAATTTTTTTTTTCCATTGATAACACTTGCATTTCTCATAATGATCAATGGTAAAGGCAAAAATATTTTTTTATTAATATCTTTTTTCTGGCTTTCAAGCAATTGGGATCACCTTGTCCCAATTATGTTGGCTTCCAAGGCATCAATAGTTACTGGTTTATGCCTTAGAAAATAATCTAAATGCGTTAAATCACATGACCTTTGGAGGCCAATTAATAGGTCCGTTTTACGACATAATTTTCTCACCTAATTGTTCCCTCAATAAATCGATTGTTGCGTTGGCTGTATGACATGTGAAACAATCTGTACAATAACAACAGCAAGTGATGATCTGGCAATTTGTATTTTATGTTGAAGAACAAATAATAGCATTATATTTTGAAAATAATGTCTTTCAAATGGCGTCCTCGGCTTCAATCGGGAAACCCAATTTTCAATTACTCTTTCATACAATATCTTGTGATATATTTTCAATGGTGGTCTGAATGTTTCTTTTAAGGTCAAAAATTGTTCGGGGTTTATTTCTGTAAACCAGAGATTTAACATAACCCCACAAAAAATAATGTAAGGGTTATAATACAATAATCTTTTTGGCAAGTCGACATTATCTGGAATTTTTTCTTGCAATAAATCGATTAGATGTGTGACAGATAGCATCGTCTTCTTGAAAGAAAACATTGTTTATATCCATATTTACCAGTTCTGCCTAAAAATATTCTATTAGCATATTTTTATAGCGCTCAACATTAAGGATAACAGGATTTCATCGTCTTCAAAAAAATAAGGTCCTATCACTCCTTCAGGCCAAAATACGCACCAAACAGTGGCTTTCTGAAGATGAAGAGGCAACCCTTGAATCACTTGAGGATTTTCATCGGCCCAAATGTTGCAGATGTGTTTGTTCACAAACCCATTAAACCAAGAGTGCGTTTCGTCGGAAAAGATTATTTTTGCACCAAAGTGAGAGTAGCCTTCCAATTGCTCTAGAGTCCAATTTGTGTATCGTGTATCTTTCCATGGTAAATTCATACAATGTACTGAACCCATCGTTAACGATGGGTTCAGTACATTGTTCATACACCGTTAACGTAAATGTGCTGAACACATTTAATTGACCTTCTCCAAATTTAGCCGTAACTTTATATGAAATATTCTGTTATCTGAAAACTTATATCCAAATTTTTATTGTTTCATAGTCTCCAGGATCAGAAAAAACTTCAATATTCTTATAATCAGGATAATATGTTTACCTTTGAAAAACTAAGTATAGTATAATTTAATTAATTTTCACCTTCGCCATTATATCAAGAAAAATATTGCAATTTTTCAAATAATTATTTATATTAGATACATATGTCAAAACATTTTTTTAAAATATTGCTTGATGGAATATATAATGACATTTATATGGCTATAAAAATATTTCCTGAGATTACCTATTTATTTTGGGTGATAGGTCATATATAGCTACAAGCTAGGTTTATTAATATATGAATACAGAGCGCGACAATCCCGAAATGTTCTTCGACGCTAAGAACTAACAACTAGAAAAAGTGTACATCAGATGGCGCTGGAGGCTATTCACTAATAAAAAGAAATAAATCATTGAATACTGAGATGGGTTCCAAAATGTTTATAAATCTCGTGTTGACGTACGAAAAAACAAAATATATATATATATATATATATATATATATATATATATATATATATATATATATATATATATATATATATATATATATATATATATATATATATATATATAATATATAAATATATATATATATATATATATATATATATATATATATATATATATATATATATATATATATATATATATACGTTCAGCATAATACATTTTGTCCAACTCTGGAAAATAAGCGGTTGTCCCAGCTTTGACCTGACCATTTGAAGTGAATCTTCACTCAGCGAACCACTTCTTCAGGTCTGGGAAGAAGATATAAATGATGGGACGTTTGTAAATGTTGTACGTATATATAAATGTTGTACGTATGTCGAGGTGAATTATCGTGGTGGAAGATTTTCTTTTTGGCCAAATGGCTATATTTAACTTGGGCAGAATCCTTCAGTAGGTTCAGTATTGAAGCATAATATACCTCGGTAATGGTACTGCCTTTTACCAGGTAGTCTATGATCACTACACCACAATAACTTCCGAAACCCGTAGCCATGATTTTTCTTGCACATGAAATCGTTTTCGCCTTCTTTAGTGCACTTTCACGTGCTTACACACATTGTTTGGACTGCTGCTTAGTCTCTAGGTGTAATGATGAATCGATATATTATCTTCTGTTAAAAAAGGCCCAAGAAACTCAGTAGAATTGCATTTATATAAATCTAAACACAGAAAGGATATGCGAGCCTACCCTAAGCGAACAGACGAACCTGTTTTCGAAGTCAAGTATTTACCGTATAAATTGACCGAGACCAAATTGACCACTAAAGTATCCATCTACTATTCGTTGTAAAAATACTGAGAAACCGAATATTTTTGAAACATTTAATTACCAGATATAAAATATGAATTGTCTCTGATAATGTAGTGCATAAGAGATCATGGATGGGTCAGCAAATCAGCATTAATAAACTCAAAGGCATTGTATACAACCAAGGTTTTTGATGTTCTTTTGATGGGATTATGAAAGTACAATAACTGATTCTATCGCTTCTGTTTACAGGTATTAAAATTTTAAAATAAATGACTAATTTTTTTTTTGCAATAATTGATATCAAATAAATGAGGCTATTTAAAAAAGTAAGAGGATGCCTTGAAAAGTTCTCGGTCTGTTAAAGAGATGACAGGTAACCAAATGTAAAACATGATTTGTTTGATGAATAAAATTCAATGTGTCCTTAATATATGTGATGACGTTTCAGCAGCATGTGTTTGGTTGTTTGTTTGTTTTGGTGAGTTTAAATCTGACGAACATTCGAAAAGAGCTAGATCCTACTTTAGAGGATGTTCCCCTTTCTTTTTGACAGAAAAAAGTAGGCTGCTAAATGTAAACGTGGTTGAACATTCATTGAAAATGAACGCTCTGTATGCCCAAAAACCATTACGATCGATAAAAATCAGAACAAAAGACCTAATGCCGTATTAAATAATCACAATTGAAGCTACATAAGATTGCTGGTATTGTAAGCATCTCAATAGACCATGTCCACTACATTTTACATGATGTTTTGCTCATGAAAATGCTTTCTGCTAGAGTTGGGTATTACTTTTGTTATCAGCCGATCAGTCACATTTGAATGAACATTCCTTAAGAGTATTTTTAAAAAGTAAAGTTTTTTTGGCCCTTTTTAACAGTAGATAAAACATCGATTCAGCAGTCTAAACAAAGTGTGTAAGCAGGTGAAAGTGCACTAAAGGAAGCGGAAACGATTTCATGTTCAAAAAAATCATGTCTATATACGTTTATGGCTATACGTTTTTCGGAAATTATCATGGTGTAATGATAGTAGACTTCCTGGTAAAAGGCAGTACCATCACCGAGGTGTATTATGCTTCACTACTGAACCTATTGAAGAATCCTGTCCAGGTCAAATATCGATATCTCACCAAAAAGAAAATCTTCCTATCCTTTCTATTTTATCTAATGTCCTACAATTGCTTAACAGTCTCCCCTCACCTGATTGGGGGTATCACTTGACCTTACCGAAATAACAAAACTTTTCTTCACCCTTCTCTTCGTAAAACTTGCTTTTTACTCAATTCCTTTATCAATCAACCTCCCTCCTCCACATTACCTAACTTTATTCTCTAATATTTTAGTTATTATATAAGTCACGAACTTTTCGATCGATTCTCGTAATGTTAAAAGTACATAAGCATTAGAATAACAAAAAATAAGAATCAGAATCTAAATTCTCATATGATAATTATTATCATATAACCAGATATGTTGTTATATCCATTTGTTTCTTGAGTAAAATTAATGAATCGAACTACCTGTTACATATAAATACCGCAAGATCTAATTGAAAAATGCTAAAAACATGTGTGTGTATATATAGTATATTCTTGTCTGCGTGTTTTTCGCAACAGTGAGACTATATAGCGGCAGGTCGTCGCCGGAGCGACCTTAGCAAAGGATACCCGGCATCGCCATGACCAAATATGGAGTCCGAAAGTGTTTTTAATCTCAAATGTGGGTTGACCATATGGTCGAAAGAGTAAAACTCTTAAACAACCGTTCGTGGACGGACTTAGTTCAGGAAACGAGGATCGGGTGGGTGATATTTTTGGGAAAAAGAAATATTGAACGACAGACGTTATTGAACGGTTCAAAAGTGACATTTGCAATATGTATTTTTTCACTAACTATTAGTCATTCCTAATCAATATATATACACTCAATATTTTCTGCTATTTATATCTATGGTTCTAAAAACATGTCTAATATTGATTAGGAACGACTAATAGTTAGTGAAAAAATACATATTGCAATTATCGCTTTTGATCCGTTGTCTGTCGTTTAATCAATGTCGTCGTCGAGTCCTTTTATTGTCCATGCGCCTAAGGTGTCCCAGCTACTAACCTATTTCGACCTATTTCAATTGTGGACTCGTTATTTAATTCATTAAATTCATTAATTTCTCGTTTGTATATCTTTCCTATTTTCCACTGGTCTTTTTACCTATATTAATTTTTCGTAATATTTTTTCATTCTACTATCTTATTCTGCAATTTTTTATGCAGCGTTCATATCTCGCAAGCATACAGCATTGTTGGTCTAACTACTGTTTAATAGAATCTTGTTTTTACCATCCCTTTTTAAATTTTTTATAAATCTTTTATATTTTTTAAAAATCTTTTAAAAGTCTGTGAAAGGACATAGCACACATAAGTTCTTTCGCCAACCTGAGATCTATTTCTTCTTCTTCCTCACATCTATTGGTCATCATATATTCATCCTTTCATTGCTTGCTTGTACATCTAGTGTATCTAATCTCGTGCTTGTGTATTTATTTTTCAGTTTCATATATCGGCTCTTTCCTACGTTAATCTTTAATCCAGTTTTCTGAGCTGTAGTTACTAGTTATTCTGTTATTCTTTGCGAATCATTCTTACTCCGCGCCAACAAAACTACCTCGCCAGCTTATTATAGATACTGGTGGCTTTTATTTAGAGTTGTACCATGTTTGTTTATACCACTATGTCTACTAGAAGTGATATTCTAGTTAAAAAACATGTAGTAAATAAATTCTACTTAAATACTACTTCTACTTAAATAAGTAACCAATAATACACAATAAATATATTTATACATGGTAAATCGATTTACAGAAACTGCATTCGTATTCTTCAGGGAGTTCCTCTACATATTTTTTCAATCTTATTTCTATTATTGAGGTTAACATTTTATATTCTACCTAAACAGGACAATACATCTATAATTTGTGCAGTCTGGTAGGTTTTTGTAAACTGGTAAGATAGTTGCTTTTTTCAGGTTGTTAGCATATTCTATGTCATCTATGCTTCTTGTATTTGTTTTACCACTTCCTCCATTAGTGGACTTCCCGTATAGTTTATGTTCTCTACAGTGATACTGCTACTTCCTGGCTTTGTTTGTTTTTTATTTTAAAAATGATTTCTATCTATGATCTCTATTTTCGCTTTGCTGGATCTTTTCTTTCGTCAAATATTATTTACAGGAAACTCTGGAAAGTGCAGGGTTTTCAGCAAGCCGATACATGACCTAGAACGCTAACGTGCATGTTAGATTTCTTAGGGATCTTCAGAGTATTTTTTGAGTTCGTTATCAAGGTATTCAGATCTTTCATCAACTGAGAACGTGTAGGTCATTATTGACAAGCGACTTTTGGGTAAATTCTTCTCAAACCCTAAAAGCTCAAAAACTACGAATGTGATTTCCCAAGACCAAATCGATCATTTCATTTCATCCATGTCTAGAGAAGAGAATGTGTTATGAGCCGAAATAGATTTGCACATTATTAATCGTTACTGGCTCAACTGCCAACATTTTTTTCGTTTTTAAAATTTTTGGATGTAAATACTTTTATACCAAAAATAAATAATATTTAATGTCCAATTCATATCAATCAGTATTTATCACGATAACAGATATTTTTAGGAATTTCATATATAATAAAAAGTTCATAAATAGATGGCGTATATCATAATCCTTATATCAGTAACTTACTACTAAAAAAATTATTTAAAATATTGTTTTTGATAAATGAAAAAATATTATTTAAAAATAGTTATGTTAAATTATAAAAACTGACGCATAGGGCATGGAACAAACTCAGAAATAAATAAAATCAATTTTACTCTGAAATTAGTACCGGTGGCTTAATTGATTTATAAAGAGTTGAATTCAAAGTTCTGGATATTATGTTATCGATCGTACATAAAACTACTTCAGTCAGTTATTATTATATGTTCATTTCATATGTATTATTGTTAGGTGCTAAACTCAGGCTTCATCGCTTTTTGCTTAAAAACTGTTTTGATTTTAGCAGATATAAATGATGATTTGGGAAAACTTGATAAACCGATGGCATCTAATATGAAGAATAAACTAGGAGTGAAAATACTTCTAATTGGGTTTCCTATATTGCTTCCTTTAGACATCTTGCAACAAATAATAGCGTATTGTTAACATAATGGACAATCCTTGGGCCTTTTTCTCATAATATTTCCCTTGTCATGTTCAGTTTCTTCATATTATGTATATTTTCTTCAAGACATGTAAATGATTAGAAATAATCATATGAGTAATATTTAATGCTTTTGGTCATTTTTCTGAGGGTACATATTTCTGCAACCGAGACCTACAAAAATAAGTTTAAAGTTAAATATATAAGGAGTACCAATACATATCATGTGATATCTTAAAGATACAATTTAGAGAAATAAGAAGAATACACAGTAAAATTTAAATATTTAAAACAATTTAAATACATATGTAAAATCATAACCCTATATTATGCATCAAGCGCAAGAACAGAACATCCTAAGAACTATAGTCCATATAAAAGAACAGACAAAGTGAGAACTAAAACTATTAGAGAGCAATGTAATGTATCAGAACATCATTCGCTTTGTATAACAACATAAAAGGAATGGAAAGAGCAGAAAGTAACACAGTGATAAAAATTATCTATGACGAAAGATCACAAGGTAAAAGAGATCCAGGATGTCCCAAAAAAGATGAGGAGACATCATCATTTGAAACGCCTTAAACAAGTGTGAAGAAAACAGGCTCTAGGGCTATATACAAGAAGAGAAAGAACACAATTCTACGAGGGTTTGATCTAAGTTTTCATTCAATGATATTCACTGTTTGGTGTTCTCAATTATCTAGATTTACTTTGTCTTTCATACTGAAATTACTACTTCTGGGTCGCTGAAAACACCCTTTACATGTTCTTATTTAATTATTTTATTTTAATTAGGATTACGTTGATGTATAGGAACATCATTAGTATCAGAAATGAACATATGCGATACCAGTGGAAAACAAATTCATAAGTTCATAATTCAAGTTCATAATAAGTACCGAATTACAGACAGGTACATTTTTAGAATAGAGTTCAGGTTCACACAAGTTCTGTTAAAGTTCATACATATAGAAATATGATGAAGTTCATAACAAGTACATAATATACATATCAGACAGGTATAATTTTAGAACTGAGTTCAAGTTCACATAAGAAACGGAACAGTCAGATAAAGTTTTACAAAGTTGTCTTTGTCAGATAAAGATTTTTTCGCACGGCCCCTGTTTTAAAATGAGTTCAACAACACTTAACTGAACACTTTAAAACAGACGACTATAAATGAAAATATAAATTCTGAATTGTAGGAAGCCATCAAATTAATTTGTGTATTGATTACTTCTCTTTCAATATTTCAACTAAATATACAGATGTGGGGAATAGGTTTTATTTAACCTGAGTTTTAAGCCTTGTTTTTTTTGCCAAAACACCTCTATATATCTTTGTGAGAAATAAAGACCAACATCTGATGCCTATTCAACGCGTTTTGAACTTTCAGCAGTCTCATTTTCTAGTAATACTAGGCTAATTGAAAAGTTCGCGGAGCGACACCTATAGAGCAGCAAAAGAACTATATAATCTATTACATTTTGAAGTTTCATCCTTCATATGAACATATGTGAAGTTTCAAGTCGATCTGTGTATTCATTCGTACAAAAACAGCAACTTAAAGTAAACGTACCAGTGTTATTTTGTAAAATGGAAAATATTGAAAATCGTGCAGTGATTAAATTCTTTGTAAAAAAAAGGTTTAAAAGCAATGGAAATTCACAGTGAAATGGTAAATGGATTAGGGAAGTCTGCTCCTTGAAAAATAATGATTTGTAAGTGGGCAGGTGAGTTTCAACGTGGTCGTACAAGCCTGGATGATGATCCTCGTTCTGAACGCTCAATAAGTGCAACTACTGAATAATTAATTCTATACATAATCTGGTTATGGATGACAGACAATTGACGTTGAGTAAAATTGCTAAGGCCATAAACATCTCAATAGAACGGGTGTTTCATATTTTGAAAAATAAATTCGGCTTGGAAAAGCTATGTACAAGATACATTCCGTATTGTTAAGTTCTGATCAAAAACGACTTCAAGTAAAACTATCTAACCAACATTTGGATCTTTTTCGAAAGAATCAAATAGATTTTTAACGTCGTCTTATAACTATGGATAAGACTTGGATTTACCACTATGATCTTAAACTGCGACATCAAATCACAGAGTGGATTGAGCCCGGTTCGCTCCGAAGCAGCCAAAGTGATCGACAAAATCGACCAAAAAGGTTATGGCATCAATTTGTTGGGATTTTCGATCATTTTGTTAATTGGTTACTTTTAAACCGGTAAAACAATAACAGGACAGTATTACTCAAACCTTTTGGTTCAATTGGATGCAAAAATTAGTGAGAAAGGACCTGGTTTAGCGAAGAAAAAAAAATCATCAAGACAATGCACCGGCTCACAGAGGTGTTATTGGAATTGAAGGAGTTACACTACGAATTGTTGGAGCATCCACCATATTCACCAGATCTGGACTCATCTGACTTTCATCTGTTCCCAAATAAAGAAGTTATAGCAGTCGCAGATGAGTATTTTGAAAATCATACTGAGTATGTGAAAATCACTTCAGAGATGGAATACATGAATTGGAGAATCGCTGGAAAAATGTATTGAACTTAAGGAAGAATATACGGAAGAATAAAGTCATTTTTTCAACTATAAACTTGTTTTATCATTTCCGCTCCGAAAACTTTTCTGATGAGTGTTCAGTACGAGTTTAAAGTTTCTATAGTCACTTGATGGTCTGTCAATTCTTTTCATGAACTGGATTTTTCTGGTGACAACTTCGAGCAATATTTCAGACTTGAGCATTTTCAATATTGACTTGAGCATTCTAAATCCAGTTCACGAAAAGAACTGCTACGGACCACCATGTGACTGTAAAGTTTTCAAACTCTTACTGAAGGTGCATCAGATGTTGGTTTGCCTCCCCTCCAAATGGGAAACCAGAAGTGTTACCAGATCGAACGCTACGCCGCCCATCTCATTACTTTATTTACAGACCTCGTATTTTCTATACTTTTAAAATAAATTTAATTAAACTATGAATTATTTAAATAAATACATTTGGATATATTTATTAAATCAAAGAAACACTAGTAAAATAATTAACGACGAATGTTCCTGTAAGTTATTTTCTAATATCACTAGCGATAATGTTCATTTTCAGCTCGTTTCTCAAAATGTTAACGTAGTGAGAATGAGACGGGCGTTGTAAAAACTCTTGATATTTTTAAATTATTAGGACCGGAATTATAGAGAGAAAGTAGTGGCGTGTGCCAATAAGTAGTATTTTGTTTCTTCGTCTGCCGATTTCTTATATATTTCAAAGTACTATGTGGCATAATTTAAAATGGTACATTTTAAGAACCATTGTTTTGCCTGTAACCAGCGTGGATCTGTCTAGTGGTGATCGAACTTTAACGAGTACATTTTAAATTCATCATCGTCACCCCGATAACCAGGTTGGAGATAAGCGAAAATTTGAATTTTATCGGTTTTATGATCACATTCATCTACGAAAAAAGAAATATAAACTTAATCTTTGAAGTAATCTTGCTCACTTTCTATTCACTTTCGCCACCTTACAGGTAAGTGTTGAAACTCAGGTCGACCAAAACTTGGTGGTTTTTATGTAATTAAGGATTTTAGTCAGTAAGGTTTTTTTCGACTTCATGAGGAGATGTGAAGGGGCTAGCAAACAGGTGATAATCAGGGATTGGCAGATATGAAAATCATAAAGGGCAAAGTCTTGGGAATATGCCAGCTGCGATAAATATTACCAGTGCAACTAGGGGATCGTTTCCAGAGTCCTTTTTACTGTACGAGATCATGCAGTGTCCTGAAACAAAATGACTTCCATTGTCACTATAAGGTATTTTTTCTTTCAGAGCGTCACTAACAAATTAGTTGCTCCTGATAACAATCAGCAATGACCGTTTGACTAGATCATTGCAACTCATAATGCAGGACGTCCAGTTGATCCTACTCCAGCAACTCCTTTTCTGCATGTATATTTGGTTTTGCGGTACTAAGTGATGGCTCATCAGGATTAACACACGATTTTCGCCTCGCTTTGAATTATCGCAAAGCATCCATTCTTCGTCACAGTTCACAATGTTATGCAGGAATATATTTTTTCTTGAATCTGGAGAGCAATGACACAACATCAAAGCGTCTATTCAAATTCTCAGCGGTGAGTTTATAGGGGAACCAATGGCTCTCCTTTTGAATTTTCTCTATCTTGTGTTAGCATTTAGAAATGGTTTGCTATATTACTCCGAGTTCTTGTCTGAGCTCTAGCACTGTACGAAAAAGATGTTGTTCCAGCAGTGCTTTCAATTCTTCATCCTCCATTTTTTTGTCTGTCCTGGACAATGTTTTTTTTTCATTTGAAAGGCGAAAAGAACTGCTTCAAATATTATTTTTCGAACGACAAGAATTTTGTTGAGATCTTTGTTAAAAAAAAAATTAGAGTTACGTCCACATGCAAGGGCACACAAGGGCATTATTTAGTATAAAAACATAACAAAATATAAAATGGCCGGACTGTCACAAGGAGGGACATAGGAAGCAGGATACCTTTTAGAATCTTACATAAGAAGCTAAACTTACAGTTAAAATGCTGGCAGAAAAAAACCTCAATAGGGACAGAAATTAATGAAAAGCGTTGAAATCATTCGAATAAGATCTAATTAAGCCCAGAGACTAACCGGTTAGAGCAATCTCGTATGTAAATAAATGTATGACGGAATTCCTTAAAACTGTAAACACTAGAACTGCATCTAGATAATGCGTCATTTCATTAAACAGCGCAAACAATTATTTTTTTATCAAACTTACGCTAGTTTATATATAAATACAGTTTTTCAAAATTTATCTTGTTCTTCCAATTTAGCAATGAATTGTATAATTTCCGCCTGTAGTTGGAAAATAAGATACCAGTTTATATTTTAAGTGATAGATTACTGAAGCCATAAGCAAATTAATTTTCCAATTAAAATCATATATATTACTAATTTGCATTGTTGTTGTAATAGAATATTTTTATAATAAATTAAAAATAATGAATAAATATACTAACATTAATGAAGTGTTATATTTATTGTCACATTCACTCATTTTGTTATTTGAAATATATTTCCGCTATATTCGAAAATAGTATGACAATTATTTCGACACACAGTGCCTTCTTCAGATATAAAAATACAATTGTAACCAGTGGGGCGAGTATCACGCTACTATCTTAATTACTTATAACTTTTAAAAGAAACAAGATATATATTTTTTCCTATTTATATGTTTATTTTGTTATTAAATTTTATGTTGATTAATTTTTGAATAATTTAAAACTGTTCTAACTATAGAGGAATAACGCTAACTAGTATGCCGAGTAAAGTTCTAACATAAATATTAGAAAATAGATTACGAAATATCCTGGAATCTACACTAGAAGAAGCTCAGCATGGATTCAGAAGAGGTTGAAGCACGCAGGACTTCATATTTATTTTAAGACAAATAAGTGAAAAACTGGAGGGAAAAGAAATAGATATACACGTATGTTTTATCGACCTATGGAAAGCCTTCGACAAAGAAAAATAAATGATATTTGGAAAAGCTTAGAAAGAGGAATCACAGAAATAATTAAAGCCCTGTACATCAACAATATAAACAAAGTTAAAACACATAATGATAAATCATCCGAGTTTTGTATAAAGGCAGATTTGACACAAGGATGTGCGCTAAGCTCCCTATTGTTTTCAGTCCTGCTAGACGATGTGATAAAAACTTGTAAGGAAAAATCTGCACAGAAATAACAGTAGGACAGTGAAAAATGACACCGATAACTTTGAGGAAGCTACTATTTGCAGACTATATGGTACTAATAGCGACATGGAAGAAAAACCACAGAAAAATATAATTATATATCAAACGGAATAAATATACAAATAAATACTGAAAAAACTAAAGCAATGGTCTTATCAGCAAAAAAAAAGCGACATAAAATAGAACTCGATGGTAAAATAATAGAACAAATCAATAGCTTCAACTATTTAGGAACAATTATAGAGAAAAATAGAAAAATAAATGCAGAAATAGGCGAAAAAATAAGTGAAACAAACTGGACTGGAACATATAATGCACTCAAAAAATTTTTTTTTTGGATAATAAGAAATGCTAAAAAAGGTAAAGGTAAAAGTATTGTTGAAGTGTTTCATGGAAAGTGCGTGAGACATCGATGAAAACAAGTGGTAGTCGGAAGGGGCCAGGTATGGTGAGGACGACGGGTGGGTTAGGAGTTCCCAGCAAAGTGCAGAAATTGTGTCTCTGACCATTTTAGCTGTGTGTGATGGGGCGTTGTCGTGTTGCAAAATCACTTTTCCATGTCTTGTAGCCCATTCTGGTCACTTTTCGATTAATGCATGGTTCAAATTGACCATTTGTTGACGGTAGCGAATAATATTAACTGTTTTACCTTGATCAGAAACTCATGATAACAATGACACCATTCTGATCATCCCATCAAATGCACAGCATTGCCTTCTTTCCAAAGCAATTCGGTCTTGCAGTTGATGTTGATGGTTGCTCTGGCTCAACCCATGATTTTTTGCATTTTGGATTCTCGAAATATATCCATTTCTCGTCTCCAGTCACGATCTCTCCAACACAAAAAAGTGTTTCTTTCATGCCGAACAAGCAAAACTTCGCATATCGTTTTTCGATTTTCCATCTGTCTGTTGTTCAAGAGATGTGGTACCCATTTTCCTGCTGGATCTTTTCCATGGCATGCAAACGATCACAAATATTTCCTAGACCAACATTTAACCTCTTTGCCATTTGTTGTTGAGTTTGCATATCGTCTCCTTTCAACAACGCTTACAATTCGGGATCTTCAATTTTTTTCGGTTGACTTGGGCGTTCTTTGTCTTTCAAGTCGAAATCACCACTTTTGAATCATCTAAACCAACGCCCACAAGCGTCTTGGACATTGTCAGCGTAAGTTTCCATAAGTATACGAAGGCTTTCACTCGCGTTTTTATTTTGATTGAAGAATAAAAACAGTACATGTCACAAATGCTCTTTATTCGGTTCGAAACTCGACATGCGAAAAAAAAATATGACGCTAACTCGAAATCGTTTAAACATCAAGTTCAAATTTGGCAATTTTTATTTTATGTTATAACATTGCTTTATATATGAAAAAGAATTAGTTGAAACTAAAAACAGTACAAGTTGAGGAAAATGTAAGCTAAACGTTAAGACAAACGTATTGGAGCAGATTATTCTTGCAAACATAAATGTACAACTAAATTTTTAGCCAGTGAAAAACCAGAAATTTATACAATAGTAGACCAAAAAACGAAAAGGACATCTACCATCTACCGATAACAAACTTATTAATATACAGGAACACATTGAGTTATTATCACGAATCGCACTCTATGCTACTAAAGCAGTAAAATATCTTTCAAGTACATTGAATATTAAGACAATGTACATACTTTTCATTAAAAAAAATCCTGATCTGGAAGGAGTTATTAAATATAAATTATATCAGAAATTATAATTATAATTATAAATTATATCTGAAAATAATCTAAAATAAACAACGACCCCAGGTTAAGGTTTGTTCAACTTGTGAAAATCTTAGAACAAAACCTCAGTAATAATTCTAAAAGAGTTGCTGCAGGAGAGTTAATGGTCCATAAGAGACGTGCAAACAAGTTCTACAATAAAATAAGAAATGTTACTAAGCTATGTGAAGAAAAAGAAGTGGCAGCAATGTTTCGACTATATGCAGAACTTGTCTCTACTGCACATTCCGGTACGGGAAGTATTTTACTACAGATAGCTATGGGTGAACCTATTTAAAAACATGGGACATTGTTACGTATACCACGAAGAGGAGGCTCATAAGGGCCAAATAAGGTGTGTAGCTTTATTTACGATTACATACAAACAAAAATCTCACCTGAGGTTAAACAGCTGCATCTTTTTTCTGATTCATGTCACGGTCAAAATCGGAATAATACAATGGAGATATTTTTAGTAAAGGAAACGTTTGCTGTGTTCAGCTACAGAATGTTTGTCTGCGATGGACTTCTTCTTGGATATGTAAAAACCTACGAGTATATTGATGGTTTAGCATATTCAGCTTTTAAGTTGGTTAAACCCAAATCTAATCAAAGACTTCCTGCCAACAGAGCTTACTCAGAGCCTGTAGCAATTAATGAAAAACAAAATTGCTGATGTGATGAAATTGCTGCAATATATTCCATGCGATGCAACTCTGTTTCTACGAACAAATTCAAAACTGGAAAACAACTTCGTCCCCTGAAGAACATGATGGTGAAGATTCATAATAAAATTTAATTTTTAATGATTAAGTATATAATTTCAATATGTTTTAAGGTTTATTTTAATTATTTTTATTAGCTCTTTTAACCTAAATAATTATGTTTAAACTGGTTAGTTTTATTTTAAATACTTGAATTTTTTTTTTTTTTTTTGTAATGATTTCTTTAACATTTCCTGGCTATTTGGTGGATGAGATAAAAATAACAGTAGTACAACTCCAGAGATTTTTATTTTTATTTTGCAAAATTTTAGGGCGAATTTTAGCATCAATAGATATAGAAGGGCATCGGTGAGATCTGACTAAAACGTTTTCTGGCTAAAATTCCCAAGTTCAGGAATTTCGTAGATATAGATATTAAAACTTTCATTGTTGATTGAATGTCAAAATGCAATTTTTGGACTTGTACTATTTTTGAATTCACTGATTCATATATATATATATATATATATATATATATATATATATATATATATATATATATATATATATATATAAATATATATATATATATATATATAAATATATACAATGTAATTTTTTTAAAACCTGACAGGCCAACTTTTTTATTTGAAGTTTTGAAGTGACACAGTAATGCTTCCAAATTTAAAGTTGTAGGAAATAACTGGACTAAGAAAAACTTTACAAATAATACTTTCCGGTGTAGCCAGATTTCTTCAGTAGCTACTAAAACAATATTTTTAAATGGTAACACCGTATATTTTAACATAATTTGACAAATCTTAAAATTCGCAATAATACATTTTATGTCACATTTCTTTATTGGAGTAGCTGTTTTAGAACAATAAAATTATTAAGTTAGATTAAAGCATCTCCTGTTGATGCTAACATGGTTAGCGAAACGTGCGTCGAGCAGTTCAAAAAAGTGTTTTGGTGTTTAGTGGTAAATCTCTTCAAGTTTAGTGTTTCACACCAAAGGTTCCAATAGAAGAATTGAATAAAATTATTATTTAACCACAATAAAACTTTTTTTTTGAAAGAAACTAGTTTAAAATATCAATAAAAAATAACTATTATAATCTAATCAATGATTATTTTTTTTACAAATGCTCATACTGGTGCTTCCTTGTAATCTACAATAATGAACTTTTTTAACAATATTATTACTAACATTTTCCAACATATTGGGCATAATGTGATTAATTTTTCTCCGTATTGATTATTTCAGTTCATTAACAGAATTAGTAGTGGTCACATATACTTTTTTAACCATATAGGAAAAAGTCTACAGGTGTGAGATGAGGCGACCTAGCAGGCCACTCAACTGAACCCCTTCTTCCTATCCATTTTTCTAGCAGCAGTTCATGAAGATAATCCCGCAGATTTAGCGTAAAATGAGGTGGTGCCCCATCCTGTTGGAAGTAGAATAGCCTTCTTTCTGCTAATGGTAGTTCATCAATAAACAATTCAAGTTCGTATCTCAATAATTCTAAATTACGCCTACCATTTAAATTTTGTTGTATGAAGATAGGTCCGATCACTTTTTTATTGTAGATTCCACACCATACGTTAACGCTTGGATTATTTTGCCTTCTTTTTTCTTGAGCCCAACAAGGATTACTATCAGATCAATATCTGTAATTTTGTCTATTGACCATGTCATTTAAATAAAAAGTTGCTTCGTCGCTATAAAAAATGTGGTTCCCGAAATTGTTTTGCTAACGCTTCTTATCTAAAAATCAGTCTCAAAATTCCAATCTTTTATTACAATAATCATAATGCAATTCTTTTACGGTTCTCATTTTGTATGTATGATAATTGTTAGGGGAACAATTTCAGGGGAAAAGTGGCCCCCACCTTTGACTGAGAACAACCTATCTCTTGGACAATTTTGTGTGCTGACTTGTGAGGATTTTCCACCTTACAAAGAAGAATATTTTAATCAGTAACAACATTTTTGAACCTTTTGCGAATCCTTGGGCACACACTACTAGTTGTTTTTAGTTTTACTAAGTTATTTCTTAAAAACTCCGGATTTGGAAGAGACTTATCGGGATGTCTTGCGTGGAATGCAGCGCACGCATCGCGTATACTTAAACCACCAACATAAAGGAAAATTAATTCCACTTTCTCTTTTTGATCTCATAACTGATTCATGACTGAGCAGCTCTCAAATAACACATTGACAGCACAATAATGATGGTTCCTTTCAAACAACAAATTTTGTTTAATTTCCAAGGCCTACTATTGCTTCTAGGCCTATGTTAGCTTCTTTTAGATCCTGCCGACTGCACATTATTTTAGTTGTTTTTGCTAATTGTTCTAAAACGGCTGCTCCAATAAAGAAATGTGACATACCATTTTTTATTTGGAATTTTAAGGTTTGTCAAATTATGTTTAAAAATTACGGTGTTGCCATTTTAAAAAATATTGTTTTAGTAGCTACTGAAGAAATCTGGCAACGCCGTAAAACATTATTTGTAAATTTTTCTTAATCAAATTATTTTTTACAACTTTGCATTTGGAAGCACTAGTCTATCACTTCAAATAAAAAAGTTGGCCTATATCAGGTTTTAAAAAAATTACACTCTATATTACTTAATTGCCATTAAAAATGTTATATACACAACAATTCGAAGTTAACTAATAATCAGTAATGACACCATTTCACTAATCAAATATCGTCATAGGACTCAGTTCTATGCTAGGCCCTTGGTTCCGTACCGATTTAACCTTTTTAGTTTTTCTATGATTGAACATCTAAAATCAGCAGGTCTTTTAATTTTTTTGGTTTCCAGGAATCCGATGAAGGTTATTTTTTGAATATTGTTAAGTTTATAAAACGTCTGACCCAACCATAAAACCAATCTGACCCAAGTTTCGGTTGTTATTACACGTTCCACTTCTTTTTGTCCCATCAGGTGAAGAAGGTCCTCATTACTAACTCAATTTGGCCAGAATATACGAAATATTCTTCGTCAATATTTATGAATAAAGCTTTGTAGTTTTTTGTCAACGCGACTTGAATATGACTGACATAACGTTTGACTGAAAGAACATATAACTCAGCAAACTGTGTTTGCTTGTTGTATGTGCTTACTGTCTGCGCTTGTTGCTCCTTTCGTATCCTATGACGAATATAAGTTTCAGTTCCCTCTATTTTTGTGATGACGGTTTCAAGATAGGTAAACTCGTCAATATCACCTACGGGACTGTTGTTTATATGAAATACGGTGTTGTTGCTGATATTGACTCGTATTGATTCAATTTTATTTATGTTTATTATTAAACTGATCCTACTGTCCTTTGTTGGGAATTTATCTAGTTGGGTTAATGTTTCTTGACCGGTTTGACCAACGAGAAATACATCGTCCATATACTCCAGTTTGGTCAAATAGGATGTCATGGTCCAGCGGTAATATTACTCACCGCCAGTTTCTCAACTGTTGAAAACGATTACTGAACAAATATGCTATATACAAATGGAACAAAATACCGAACTTCAGTAAAAATCAATAATTATTCGGAATGAATGTTAATATTGGAAGAAAGTAAGAAAAATAAATTAAAAAATATTATAAATTGTACTATGGGGCTGGAACAAACTTTGCATTATAATGAAGAATTCTAGCGGACTTATCTTCTCTAAACGTTTATTTCACTGAGTATTCTGGGGCTTATGAGAAATTTAAAAATAAATATATAACTATGTATAAATAAACTTTCATGGAGTCAAGATTTTGATTAGTAGTTATTATGTTTTCTGAATAAAGACACTTTAGATACATTTAAGTTATATTATTTAAAATATAATGAAATAATATTTGGAAGCAAGTTTTAAGTCCGTCTCTGGACTTGATGATCAGTTATTTTTGATTATTACGAGACACTGCACTTTCACGTGGGTTGGAACACGCAAGAACATGGGAGGAATGAATGATGGAGTTACTCTTGTTTTGGTATCGTTTAAACTATTTACTTATTTGTTGTTTGTACGCCAATTTTCACGAAACCACCTTATTATGGTCTCGATTTATTGCGAACATGAAAACAGATGTTTGATGATGATTAAATAACTAACGTATCTTATCGTATTATATTTAATAAATATATAGTTTTATACACAAATATTACTTCATAACAGCTTAAAAGTGATTATTCGTTTATTCCTATGAACTGATAAATTTCGTTTTGAGTTTGCGTCTTTTATTTCTTCATCGCCCTATATAAGTATTGCTGTATAAAGTATATTAATTTTACTAATACCTAGATATGAATGAGAAGTTAAGAAAAATATTGGATAAAATAATTTTCTATTTTTAGAAGAAGTCAGAAAGACTTAAGACTTTCAATTAAGCTTAAAAACTTTCAATTAAGATGATGATTGAGAAGTCGACGAAAAATTAAATATAAACCAGATAAAAAGAAATCTTGAAAAGTACAAAACAAACTAAATATAAATAACATTGTAATACATCGATTTTCAAAATTGGTTCACGCATTATTATATCTAATCTTGTAGTCTTGTAGGCCGAAAAATTAAAAAAAACTACCGCCGTGTAAGGTCATTTGAATTGTAACATTATCGAGCTCATTTTGTGCTACCTTTATCCGCTGAGCATTGACAATAATGATTATTCTTGTGTAGAGAACAACAACCTTGGAGCCTGGAATGGTATCAAGTCGTCGTTAATGATGAATTAAGATTCAATTTAAGTAAATATGGTGGCATGGTAGTCATACGAAGACGTGGAACATTATCAACCTCATTTTAAACATAACATTATAAAAGTACTAGTCATTATGTTATGAGGTGATATCGCTTATAGAAGTTGGGCATCTCTAGTATCCATTAGAAACAACATTAATACTTCAAAAAGTAGTGTAACCGTATCATCTTCTCTGCCTTAACTGGTTGGTTAACAACAAGAATAAAGTAAGAACGCATAACGATGAATCCACAGAATTTGAGACAAGAATAGCCCTAAGGCAGGGCTGCGTACTGAGTCAACTGTTATTTTCAGCAGTTATTGACGATGTTGTAAAAAAATAGCAAAGCAAAATGCAAGTATAAAAAAATAGGTTTTAGAAAAATGACAACAACAAAAACAATAACACAAGAACTACTGTTCGCTGATGATATAGTTCTAATGGCAGATTCTGAAGAAAAACAGTCCTCGAAATAATTCAAATTAAAATGTGTTCACGTGTTTGACTTGAAAGATTTCATTACTTGGCCCTTGCTATGCAAATATTTCTATTGTAAAGATTCAAAAAAATTGTGGAAATTCCGTGTTACACTCGAGTTATATATGCATAAAACTATTTTTTTAACTTGTAGGTTAGAATAAAGGTGAAATAAATAGGTGAAAATAAATAAATAAATTAGGCGAAATAAATAAAATATCTAATCCATTTGTCTAATGTCCATTTGTTTTGAACGTAACATACAATATAAGCTTTTATTTTTTGTTTATCTAGGTATAAATTTCTCTCGTGCATTTCAATAAGGTGGAGCTGATAAAGATTGAAATGAACATTAAAATTAATATCTCTAATTCATTACAGTTCATATAAACATATGGAAAAAACTTTGAAGACATCAATAAAAGAGATTATAGTTATCAAAGATAGATAAAAGAATACAGTTGATAATCAATAAATTAAATATATTTAGCAAACCAATAACATTTTAGAGCAAATTTAAATAACATTGCCTTATCATAGCTTAAATTCAATTAGAAAATAATTCTGTAACACAATAAAATGATAAACAGCCCTGGGAAAAAACTTTAAGGACAAATAAAATCACCACTGTAACAACTTTGACAATTGTAACAATTTGAATGCCCTCCATTGCATTTAATTGGTTGAAAAATTCGATCTTTCATTGACAACACTAACTTTTGGCACAGTTCTCGGTTGGTGTTGTACGATTCCTCCTTGATTACTATCTTCAATTCCTCTTTAATCGAATAATGGCGCCCGTTCTTATAAATTCTCTTCATTAACTCTCCCCACAGATTCCCTATGAAGTTTAAATCAGAGCTTCCAGTTGGCCATTTTATTACGGAGACATTTTTTTGAACAAACCGAGATATCAGTAACTTGATCGTGTGGACAGGAAAACTGTCTTGCAAAATATCCAATCTTCTTTTGTCAATAAGGCAAACTGAGGTAACACATTTCGTTCGCTTCGAAAATATTTCTGTGATTTTCCTTAAATAATACCAATATTATTTGTTGCCGGCTGGAAAATTTGTTGCCAATAACAATAACTGGTCTGACAAATAAAACACACTTTTTTTGCAAATTTCGATATTATCCATAATATATTCTCCTTGAAAGGAAATACAATCATTACATCGCTTTTCTAACATTTTTAAACCTTTTTTATAGAACAATTCCTTAAAATATCCGTCAGTTTCGGCAATTACTTCTTCATTGGAGCAATTTCTTTTCAGCGAGTATTTTCTTGAGGTCGTGAGAACAGGAAATAGTCCCTGGTAGCCAGATTTGGAGAATACAGTAGATGAGGAAGCAATTTGAAGTGTAATTCATGCAATTTAGCCATCGTTGCCAACGATTTGTGACACGGTATATTGTCTTGGTGAACCAATAACGCTATGTAACATCCGCTATTGATGTTTTTGCCTTTCTTAAAATAATCGATGAACAATATCCCATGAGGATACCAAAATACAGAGGCCATAACCTGCCTACCGATAGTTGTGTTTTTTGGTCTTTTTGGACCGCTTTGACCAGCTGCCGTTCACTCAGCTGACTAGCGATTTGACTCCGGAGTGTAGTGATGGTTCCATGTTTCATCCATTGTTCCATACCGCATGAAAAAATCTTTTTTATTTCGCTTAAACAGTTCCAAACATTGCTCAGAATCATCAATACGTTGTGGTTTTGGGCCCGCTTCATGCAAAATGGTGTAAACACTTCCTTTCGATATCAGTGGTATTTTTCTTCATCAAAAAGCAATGCTTAATCGGCACACGAAATTATTTTTCCCGTTGTTTTGAAAATAACAAAAGTAGACGAAGAAAAGACGTTTGTAGACGAAAAAAGGTTGGCACAATCGACTACAGTCGGCCGATTTTGTGGCTTGGAAGAACTTGTGGTTTTACAAGTTGGAGTGTTTAACTTGTCCAAACGAATTCAGGTAATTTCGAATTCTCTGTTCTATTTCGTCAATTTTTTGATTGCCCTCTTTTATTTTTCGCCCACAATTTTGTTTTAGCCGTAAGTAATTGTTAACGACAGTCTTGGATCGACCTATTTTTTTTCTGTCTCGTTACAATTAAGCTCAGACAAATAAAAGCATCAATTTTCGTTTTTATCATAATCAGTTAACACTGAGAATTATAAGAGTATTAATACTGAGAATTATGAAGAATAGTTAATTGTTTGTAAATTAATATTTACTTGTTTTTTTTTTTTTACTTTCAAAGGTCAAATAAGTTTTGCCCTCAAAGATGTTTCCTCTTCGTAAATAACATAAATTTAGATTTTTAAGTTAACAATCAATTTTAAATTTTCTAATTTTTTACTAAAACAAAAAAGAAGAATAATGTTTATATTGACAAAAAAACAATAAAATTCATTTTTGAAATAATATGTTATATTTCTTTTTATCCTTAAAGTTTTTTCCATTGCATTCCTTACTTTAAATACTGTAGACTAGACACAGGAAAACTGTTCCCAATTCAGTCCATTTCTCGTGAACAAAACTGAATCGATTTAAATATATGAAATTAACTAGAAATTATTTTCTAGAAATTCTAGGAAATTGCAAACCATAAAAGCCTCCAATTTCAACTGATATTTTTTGTGGTTTGCTAATATTAAAGCTGATACAAATTACGGAAATATTTATTAGTATTTGTGATAATTCTTTCTTTAATTAAAATCACTCAAAAAAGCTGTATTTATACATAATATATGGCTTTAAAAAAATATCGGAATTAATTTGCTTAAATAGCCTGCTCTAACCATGCCGAAATGTATTTTGCTGATACAAACTAAAGAAAGAACCACCATATTTATTACTAAAATTGTAGAATCATATTTTCAGGAAAGATGCTTCAGGGTAAGGCTTGGTCAAGAAATATTCACAATACAAACAATTACAAATGATCATCTTAGCAACACATACAAACTCCACTACCACCGCTGCAGCATTATTCCAAAGAAGAATTGACGAAGTACAATATTGAGCAACGATTTGGAAAATACGATTTTATGAAAACAAGTCCACTAACGTCACATTTAGAAAATGCCGAAGAGAAGTACGCCTTGTGAGGAATAATAATCAACTCATACCACAAGCAGAGAGTGTCAAATACGTTGGATAAGGGTCTTACTTGGAAAACCCATATAACCCATATACTTAAAAAAATAATCCAACTAAACAATCAGTTTACCAAAAACTACTAAGTCATTGAGAGAAAATCAACAAAGAATCCTTCAAACTTGTATAGACTTATGGATTGCAATTATCGGGTACTGAATCGACGTCCAACATCGAGATCTTAGACACGTTCCAATAATAAAATGTCACTAATGATATGCGATGATCCATGGTTTATACCAAACAAAGAAATAGGAGATGACCTAAATGTTTGAACTAGAACTATCCAAATGGATACCTAGATATTGTACATCGTTTTTGATAAGCGCTGGTTTGTTGTTGATATATATCATTGAATATATTCCTTTTCTTGAAGTGTGAATTTTGTATGGGTAGATTCATTTGTTTAATAATGGTTACTATTTAATTTTAGTAATGTTGAAATGTGAAATTGGTGAAAAATTGAAAAGAGGCCCAAATTATTACTCTACAAGAGGGAGAGAATTCATTTCGAGAAATTGCTAGCTACACTAATAAAAAATCAAAGCACTGTAATAAAACATTTTCAAGCGTGACCCGAAAACTTTTAAAATCGAAGAATCGAAAGTAGAAGGGGATGGGGATGGCGAAGGCGATGGGTGTTGGAGAGGGTCGAAAAAGAAATCAGAAGGTGAGAGGCTTTCCTCAGGCATTTCAAATCTAAGAACTTATAATTAACAAGCAGTTTGGTTGAAAAGGTGCTGGAAGTAGAAGGAAGATAATATTCCTGACAATTATGGTCGAACAAAAAAAAACATCAGATGATTTAGAACCATCCGTGGATAGGAAGTTTCAAAAGGAGGAGTTCAGTTCGATAGGAAGCAACTATGTCAAAGGTGTCGATATCAATTCCCACAATAATTAAAAATCTGTCATAGGAATTGTTTTCAGTGGAAAGTGGGACGATCTAAGATCTTTTAGATCTTAAATGGGAATATTTTTTAGAATTGGAGTTCAAATAGGTCCTAGGAGTGTAGATGAAAACGGGGCTGAGGTGCACTTTACTGTAATTACTCTAGAGGAATGGAAAATACTCTAGAAGTACCTGCAAAAAATACATGAAAACTGCAAAATGTTACGCAGCCCTCGCCTCGTTACACATGACAACTTAGCTCGGACCTCGGAGACGTCACTCCCCGTTCTTGGAATAAAAACTCCAGGTCCCGTGAGGGGAAACTGAATATCTCTTTAAAAGACCCTTCAATATCTTTTTGTGACATATCAATATAGTCAAGTATTTAAAAGTCTATTGACATTGACAATGATATAGCCAAAAGCGTTTATTCATTTGGTTCATGCCAATTAACTCTTGACTAAATTCTATCGAATACAGTTCCGCAAAATTTGTATTCGATCGCTGGTACTTTGTAATCTATTTTCAAATACCTTGGTTCAAAATTCCTCATCTTAAGCACCGTTTTGAATCTACAGATGCAATAAAAAAGGCAAGTTATAAGGTTTAGACCAGACAAGTTATAAGGTGACGTTCTTTCTTTCATATTATAATCACCAGGAGATGATGTAAATATGATTAAATTAATAAATCATCTCCTGATGATGCTAACATGATTAGAGAAACGCGCGTCGAGAAATTAAAAACAAGTGATTTGGTGTTTAGTGGTAAATCTATTTGATTTCCCACTAAATTAATAATTATGAATTGTTACCACGGATAACATTGTTACCTACGTAGGTCTCTACAGTTTCTGCAGTCGGACAATTCCGGTGATTGAGACGTAACGTTCATGTCATCATCGCAAAATGTGATAATGTTTTAATGGTGGCATAGACATACCAAAGCAACACCAAGTATCTCCTGATATTTAATGACATATAAGACATGACGTTATTACAGTCAAGAATGACCGCCCTCCAACTTTTAATTCTGGACGGTTTATTTTTATTGATATAATTTCATTATATGCGAGTAGTAAACGATTTAATGAATCATGCTGTCTGGCGGTAGCAAATATGATACCTTTATTATACCATTAGATTGAGAGCATGATAATTTTCATTTTCAATCATGGCTTTTTCTGGTGGTTCGTTTGTTTCAAAAAATGCGTCGGTTTCTTAACATTTAAACGGAAATATAGCGTACCCAAACCTATAGGAAATATAGCGTACCCACCTGAATTAATCTCAGATGAGAGCGGAGTGAACACATCATTAAATTCCCTTAAGTGGAATTTAGCAAACCACTCATGTTCGCGTTCTGTTAAATTATTATCTCGATATACCCAATATATCTCTTTATATATAACATATGTTTACACATGTTAACTCCTTTACCTTTTTATAATAAGGCAAAATATGAAAATATAACTAGAATATCACAAAATAATCTATCTACCGTTTTAGATAATCATTATCTGTCATTCAGCGCAATCCATTTTCAAAATTTCGATTTTCACAACTTGGTTTTTAAGTTAGCTTTTCAGCTGTTACTTATATTCAGTGGCAGTTGGTCCATACCCTGTGGGCACATACGTGGGCACATACCCTACCAAAAAAATTAAAAAATGAAATGATGTCTGACAGTTACTCTCGTATTTCTACACAGCGAAGTGTGTGTATTATACCAAAAAATGTAAAATTTTTGGTTGCGACGCATTTGTTTATACCCATTCCAAAATTTGGTTATACGTGCCCCACCTGTTTTTCCCCCACGAACCGCCGCTGCTTATATTGCATGAATTTGATGCCAAAACGAGGTGTGGGATTAAGGGGTTGGGAGCCTCTAGTTAACCCAGATTTGTAATAACTTCGAGAAAAATATCAGCGAATCGGAGTGAAACTGTATATGTGAAGTTTCGCCAAAGTTCTTAACTATACAAGATCCACCTCATATAGAATATACCTGTCCGACTTCAACGACTGCTACCTTATCCATGAAACAAAAAACCAATAACATCCTGGGGTAATTAGAAAAGAAACAAAATGCATCACTTATTTTGTATATGTTGGCTGCTTGGGATCCACAAATAATTAAATAGGTAATGATAAAAACTCATAGTGGACGTACAGGTTCTTATGTTTGTTGTTGAACAGTTTTAAAATACAGCCACTTTATTGCCAAAATATATAAAAAAAGCGACTTAAATTTACAGCAACGCATAAAAATTCAAGTTTTAAAATCAACACGGAAAAATGTAAGTATGCGGAAAAATGTAATTGTTGGGTATTCACACAATAACAGAAAGATGGATGAAATGAAATGATGCATGAAAGAAAATATATGGATATAAAATTATTAAGAGACTTGCTAAAATATTACACTTAATTTATGCAAGAAGTCATCAGAATTAGAAATACAATTGTTTTGTGTGAACGAAGACTCAATAAAGTGGGCTTGAAAGGCTAGAAGGAAAGTCAGGAAGAGGACAAAAAGTGCTTTCTGCAGCCAACAAAAAATAGGCTTTAAGGCACTAACTGTTTTTTGTAAAGGGTTCACTAAAACTTAAGTAGCCTGATAAGCCAGATTTCATGGGAAATTGTAGCTTTTATTTTTTTCTAATAAATAAATACATTTTATGCTATATCAAAATGTATCATAAAAGTAGTCTTGAATCTTTAAAAGGATATTTTTTAATTCTTTGGGCATTTAGAATCCTCAAAGTTATATATGTAAGTGGATGAGTTGATGAAAAATATAGCCCCAAAAATATATGCCCATAGTCAAACTTTGAGAAAGAAGTTTTAGATGTGCATGGGCAAGGCGCAATATTTGTTCGCAACGGAAACATGCACTCTACATATATACACATAAATATGCTTGCACCCGCACTGAAATTGTCAATTTCATAAGATTTCCCGCAAGGCATTTAACGAAATGCTATGAAATATTTATGGGATATTCTTAAAAATTGAATTAGGGAGCTTAAAGAACATTCACATCCTGACAAGAGTAGAATAAGAACAAAGATGAACAAAGAAGTGCCTCAAATATAACTAGCAGAACTGTTATTGGCATCTGCTCTATATAACATTATTACAATTGTTGATTGAATAACCTACTAGCTTGTCTAAATTTTATAAATAATTTGATTAAGAAATTTATATATTTTTGAAGAAACAAATTGCAGATATAACTTTTCAGAAATGCTTGGGTTGTTTTCCATTTCAATAAATGAGCAATATGTCAACAGATTTAGTGATCAACGATTAACAAGACATAGCTAAACGTGTTGAGGTAACATAGTTATGTTCATCGATTTTGAAACAAAAAAATTAAGTAAAATATCATTTCCGATCATATATCATTTTTGATCAGAAATTCAATGAACACCATTTCCTAATTTATATATCAAACTTATATATAGAATATAGACAGTATACGAAATTAAAACTACATGGAGACTGTTTAAAATTAATAAACTGAGTAAACTATAATTTTCTAGCGGTTTTGAATTCATTATTTAAAAATAAGAAAAAATCACAAAAAGATTCAAAATTTAAAACTCTTTTATGAATAATCTGTTAATAACTTATATTAGTATTATAGTACCATAAACATTTAAACTTTTAATCCAACCAATTGGGTAGGTGCATTAAAATAATCAGTACACCATGCCACGGCTAGCGGAGAAAGTTAATCTTTTCCAAAGATGGTAAATTTTGTCACAAGAAAACCTGAATCTGTTTTTGGCTACATAATAACATTCATATGAGAAATAATACAGCATCAAACATATGTACATTTCAAAGCTAAAATAATAAGTAATAATAATTCCCTAATATTAACATTATTTGGACTATACTTCATTGTTATAAATGAATAGTATACATACATATTCAGAACAACTACTTCCCAGAATGTTTTAAAAATAAAGTTCATTTTACATTCATATAGGCAACCAAGTATTTATTCACGCATCTATAGACCTAATGCATTTTAATAACTAATAACTGTTTTTTTGCCAATAGATAGGTACGTATCATATATATTATACGAGTTAAATAGTATCCTATAATATCAATTATATAAGGCATCAGTCAATTCGCTTATTATCTTTTTTATAAAGCATCATTTGAATATGAGGGTCATAAAATCCAAAATGAATCACAAGATGACGCAAGACTGGGAGAGTCCCTTTTGCTATAAATTACACCGTCTAGCCCGCAGGAAGATCGATATAGAGAGAGATGGGATACTAAAGTCCCTATCGAGGTTACTAGACACACCTAAAACATTTTTATAAAATTATTTTATTGCTATTAAATATAGCAATCTAAAGATAAAATAATTTAATGAGAATATTCAATGAATCTGTACTTGCTAAGGCGAACATATGTTCTTGTTTATTTTTCCATTCAAATTTTTGAATTTTATCTAGGGATCTTCAGAACAGTTATTAGACATCTCGAAATCGTCAGCTGTGCTAATGTTTCCGTAATGCAGACTTAAAACAAATCCTTTTTTATTGTGCACCTAAACACCCTCACATATAAAGATACAAAAACAATTTATTCAATTCAAATTATCTAATTAAAAATGCAAACATTATATATCGACGGATATAGGTTGGCATCCCGTGAGTGTGAGTGGTGGTGGGGACTATATAAGCGAATCGCGCCGTAATAACCCTGCATTTGTGAGAGTCACAACGATAATAGCGTTTGTGTTTTATAACTGTATATTTCTATATTTAATATATCAAAATGAGGGAAATTGTTCACATCCAAGCCGGTCAATGCGGAAACCAGATTGGAGCAAAAGTAAGTTTGTGTTTATTTATAATTTTCCTAAGCTTTTTCCGGACTATTCGTTGGTTATTTTAATCAAGTGACCTCATTAACGTCTAGCCTGCGTTTTCAATTCTTATTGAATTTGTTTTATGTTTTAATTTTTGCTTGGATCATTACTTTTATTGTATATTATTAATATTTAGTGTAAAGTGATGTGTAATTGTTCATTTTGGTGAGAAATATGAATGAATTCAGGCCAGACGTTCGATTCAATAGCGGTTGCCGGTATTATCGATTCTAAAAATGTCTGTGACATTTTACATTTATTTGCTTATTCCAATGATTATTTAAAAGTATTTGTGTTAATTAATATGTATGTTGTTTGAAGTGGTTTCTAGTTGATATAATATGTAATATAGAACGGTTTCTGACCCGGCTTCATATTCGATCTTTCAGTCTGACTACTATACGAGTTAAAAACATCGTACCGGCATGCCGGCAATTTTTAACGGTTTTTTCCCACATTTGAAAATTGAAATAAAGATAATTTTCCATTGTTATTTTTCCACACACTCTTTTTGTTTGATTCTATAAAAATTGATATGAATACAAAAGCTTTATAATATTATTTTTCAGCATTCTACGATTTGCTTATATAAAAACTATCATAATTTCACTTATAAATTTTGTTAGATAATTAACTTGAATAGGTGTGATCTAATGTCACTCTAGATCAATTGATATTTGTCCTAATACTTTGTTTTCGAAAATGAAGGAGATACTTTTAATATTCATTGTACACCTATAATAACAGCAGGGACATCCGGTAAAATTGGAATACATCTCGTATTACGGCGGTTAAAGGCATATCTTTTCAGGACCGATAATACTCTAAAAAATGACCGTTAGAAAAGGTAGGATACATCCTCCTTTCTTTTGTAACAGCCGTTATCATCCAACACCAGGTGTTCTATGTTTGAATCGTATATTTGTATGACTTTTCTTTTAATTTAATTTATTGCTTCGTTTCCTTGGAAAATTCTTTCCCTTGGTAAATCAATTAAAAAAAAATTTCGAAATCTATGTTATAATTGAGAATCTCATTGAATATGAAGTTGAAGCAATTTTTTCTGTAATTTTAACATTATATGCGTTACATACGTGAGGGTATTGAACTTATAAGCTGGGTCGCACGGAATGGAGGTTAAGAAAATCGCAGGAGGCGCTGGACCGAAGAAAATAGCTGCTAGATTGATGTTCAGTCGGCGTAAAAATATGAATCTGTCTTTTCCGTAACGGATACCATTACCAGCGAAGAACACTCACGGCCCCAGAGCGAGAATTCAGTCCAATGTCAATGCCTGATTAGTCTTTTTTTTCTGTAAGCATATTGCGGTATTATATTAATATTTTGTTCAGTCCATAAAATATTTAAATAATGTGACTAGTAATTGGCTTGGTTTTTTTCTAGACATTTTAGATTTCAATAACTTTTAACTTTGTAAAAGGAGACTATCATTTAGAGTAACGGAGTGATAAATAACTTTTGGACAGTTATGTTTTTTTTAATAGTTAATACTCGTGTTGAATTCTTCTCTGGAGCGAATCCCGAGTCGTAGTACAAGGCTATTTTTAAAGAAGATTAATAGTAGTTAGGGCTATTTAAATTTTAGTTTGTTCTCAATTGATTATCTTTAATTAGATTTTTAAGCTGGTTGGTGGGCTCCTACTTTATATGAATTTAACCCTAAGATAGGTCATGGTATTAAGGGGCTTCGCTTCGGAGCAATTTCTAACGCACAAATTAAAATCACTTGCCAAACTGAAAGGTTTGACGGGATTAGTATGTACAATTGACAGGATAATCCTCACAGTGCCTCTGTTTACACTGAATCAGTCTCTATGCGAAGTGTGCAAATACTTTGTAGTCTAAAATAATTACACACACAAACAATTTGTTGTTGTATAATGTCATTATTTTCTACTTATTCTTTTCAATATTATTGACATTCAACTGCATACCTGATTGACATTTGTTGAACAATATATCATGTCGTCGAATAGACATGTTGCTCGTGAGTTTTGGGTTTCACAGGTACTTTTCTTAAAGCATATCCGATTTTATTTGAACATTTCGCACTTTTTTTATTCTTATCACTTATCGGTAATATTTACACTTTTTTGGTACTGTAAAGCAGATAAAGTATTTTTAACTTAAGGCTGATTTTATAAATGGAGACTTTTTAAAGGAGACTATTGTCTCCTTTAAAAGTCAATTCTTATATATTTGTTTAACACAGATATTTGTTAAAATAATTGTTACTTTTGAATACGTATAAAAAAGTTTAATTTCATTTAAATATAAAGTATACATTTCGAGTTATTCTTTTTTCTCTCGACAATATTTACAAGATGAGATCATACATTTACAACTTCTGATCGTATCAAGGCGTTCAATGTCACCGTGGTTATCCACACATCCTCACGTTCTCGCACTTGTTCGCGAAATATATTTTTAGATCCCATTACAACTCGTAAAACAATACTTTTTAAAAGTATTATTTTCTTTATCAGTCTATATCAGAATTAGTCTTTTCAAAGCTTAATTGCTACGTATTGTTTTTATCTCAGCTAATCTTAATAAGGTCACCCAATCATTCAATCCTGTCAACATTGAATTGCACCCGTATTCAGTGGGCAGTTTTGTTTACTACAAGTGGGATGTCCTTAATTGATGACGTAATAATCTCACCAGTTATTTCTATATATAGAAGTGACCGGCTGAGTGAAAAAAAGTATTTGCACGGCTATTACAAAACCTTCACCTGACCGGTATGTATTACAAAACATTGTTTTGTTTTCGAGTAAGATTTCTTTGAATTTAAACTTGAAGCATTACGTGGCTAAACCATCTGGCTTGTAATAAGCAACATTTTACAATTGCCTACACCATATATACTTATCGAGATTGGCATTCCACCCACTAGAGCAACCCAAAATTGTTATTGACTGGATATATCAATCACTGTCAATAACATCAGCCGATTTCTCTCATCATGGCAATTTAAGCGATATATATATATATATATATATATATATATATATATATATATATATATATATATATATATATATATATATATATATATATATATATATATATACATACATATATATATATATATGTATATATGTATATATGTATATATGTATATATGTATATATGTATATATGTATATATGTATATATGTATATATGTATATGTATATATATATATATATATATATATATATATATATATATATATATATATATATATATATATATCTATATATATATGTATATATATATATATATATATATATATATATATATATATATATATATATATATATATATATATCTATATATATATGTATATATATATATATATATATATATATATATATATATATATATATATGTATATATATATATATATATATATATATATATATATATATATAATATATATATATATATATATATAC